>LPNX011144307.1:335360-360066 GCA_001517045.1 Pseudotsuga menziesii
AAAAGGAAGGAAGGATCGCTGGTAGCTCCATAAATACTTGATCCCGTAATTCCAACAGGAAGGATTGTCTGAGTTCCACAGATGTGTTGATCCCGTAATTCCAATAGGAAGGATTGTCTGAGTTCCACAAATGTGTTGATCCCGTAATTCCAAAAGGAAGGATCGTTAGCAATTCCGTAAAGACCTAAATCCCGTAATTCTGAAAGGAATGATCGTTAGTAGCTCTGTAAAGACTTGATCTCGTAATTCCAAAAGGAAGGATTGTATGAGCTCCACAGATGTGTTGATCCCGTAATTCCGAAAGGAAGGATCATTAGTAACTCCGTAAAGACCTAAATCTTGTAATTCCGACAGGAAGGATCATTTGAGTACCATAGACATGTTGATCCCATAATTCCGAAAGGAAGGGTCATGTTGATGTTTTGATGATGATGATGTTGATGTTTTGATGATATTGATGTTTTGATGATAATGATGTATTACCCTGATGATGTTGATGATGTCCTCTATCTCTCTCCTACTATTGTTGTTGTTGATGTTGTTGTAGAATACCCTTCTCGTTAAGGGGGAGTGTTGAAATATTGTAACTTCAAAGAATATTCTATATGTATCTTTTGTGGTCCCCGATGGTCCTACTGGGAGAACCACTTGTATTATCTTGTACCCCGATGCTTCTAATCGGAAGAAATAATAAGAGTCATGAGGTTGTCTCCTCTAATTGTAAAGGTGGGTCATTAGCACCCCAGTGTGGTTACTTGAGCCTACATGTGTAACTTGAGCCTACATGATTAACTCGATCCTACATGTCGGATGAGTTAATTGAAGTGATCGGATGAATATAAATAGAGGTGTAGCTCTCCTCATTTGAGCACACACTCTTACTTGTGTAGCGCATTAGTGGAGAAGAGAAGTAGCTGGAGAAGGAGGAGGATCAGGCTTTGATATCTTTTTGGGGACATCTATATTGAGGAAGCTTTTGCTGGGTTTTTCCCTTTAGGGTTTTCCCAGGATAAATATTTGTGTTCCTTTTGTATGGTTGTGCTTTTCTATCTTTCAGTGATCCTGTTTATATGCTTTTGTTATGAAAATGAAATGAAATACTGA
This sequence comes from Pseudotsuga menziesii, assembly GCA_001517045.1. Classification (NCBI taxonomy): domain Eukaryota; kingdom Viridiplantae; phylum Streptophyta; class Pinopsida; order Pinales; family Pinaceae; genus Pseudotsuga; species Pseudotsuga menziesii. The sequence goes on from LPNX011144307.1 coordinate 336,465, forward strand.
TGTCTTAGTTAAGCATATGAAAAGTTAACAGAAAAAACCCCAACAAAAAGCTTCAAACAATCCCATGCAGGTATTGTTCTATCCTTGATCTGTTTGGGATGGTGATCTCCCACGAATACTTTAATAGCCTCCACTGGCTTATGGATGGATTTGATCCATGAGGGGATCTATTTTTCAGAATGGAAAACAAAGAGTTAAGAAAAGAAAATGAAAACTAAAACCTAACTAGGAAGAAGAACCTAATATAAATCTAAACTACTTTGAAAAGGTGTTGAATGATTGACAGGTTGTCTTGAGCTGTGTAAAGAATAGGCAATTCATCGTATTGACAAAAATGTAAACAATATGAAACTGTACTTGCTGAGATTACATTTTTTTAATAAAAATTAAATAATAGTAAATCATAATTAAACCATTCAAGATAACCTGCAGGTGCTCAAGTTAGTTGAAAAACCAACTTATAAGCTGTAAAACTCTTACTGCTGAAATATTTGCAGAAATAGATAAAGACAGTTCATAAAAGAAATTTCATGAAGTTTTATCAATGCATTAATAATTAAAAGAGATAAATTAGATTTAAATAAACACATTAACCAATTGCAAATGAACCACAGTACTATCTGATCATTTGGAATAGGAAAACTGAAACTGTTAAAGAAATTTGATGGATCAAGTATAAGAGATAAGAATTGCAACACTGCATTAATTTAGAATTCTCTGTAACAAATTACACAAAAGACCTTTAGAAAAAGCTGAAGTGTTTGTTCGATCCCTTGTATCAGTCTCCCTTCCAAAATTCAAAAGTTTAAGAGCCACTATGGCAGACTGGTATGTGGGTGAATCTTTCACCTATATCAGGGTTTATGGCAGGAACATAGCTCACATGTTTCCTAAGGTCGTCCCGGACAGGTTGGTCCTAGAAGATCTCTCATTTCAAATAGTTATAGAGGGGATTTACAAGAAATGTGCTGCACCAAAGAGAAAATTTTGGCCCAGGTTTCCTATTACCCTTGGATCCTTGAGTGTACCCACTTTTACTTGGGCATTGGAGCTGAGTGACCACATCATGTCACTTAAACTTGGTTTTGCAAGAAAAAGACAACATGATGCCGAAGGGATTGTTGATTTACACTTGAGGCAGAACCATTTCAAAATAGGTTATGTTCATGAGGAAACTACAGATGATTTCACTTATCAGGGAGTAGATACATTTTCTGAAGTCTTGGCAAGGGCTAAGAGCAAAGAAGAGAAAATCCATATCCTACAGTATCAGAAGATGGTCAAGGACAGGGTAAAACATTACAGGTCTATGGAGTTGGACATCCTGGAAAGGATGGCAAAAGACAGGGAAGAAAGAGAAGTTCGAGCTACAACAAAAGAAGCTTTCGCATCCAAAACTGCATCTGTGGGAACCAGCTTAGACTTGGATAAGGGGAAAGCTCCCATGGGAGAAATTCCCCAAACATCTGTGGAACAAAAAGTTAAGGATTATTTGTAGACTTCAGAGTAGATAAAGTAGAAGCTGAACATAATGACTTCATCCTTAGATACACAAGAAGTGGCAACATTTCAGTCACCTGAAATTGCCCAAGTGATAACCAATTTGATTGAAAAGATTCTACCTGAACAAACTCAGGCTGAGGACAATCTTTTAAAGAAGACAAATATCTCCATTCATGTTTCTACTATTGACCTAACTCATTCAGAGGAAGAGGAGGACAAAATTTCTCCTATCCCTATTACTATTGAGATTGGTAATGATTTCCAAAATCACATCAATGGTAGTAATGGTAATATTTCATCCCCTCTTCCTCAATCTCAACCTTTTTGTCAGCTTGCTCCTTATTCTTCTGCAATACTTATTTCATCAATAATGGCTTTGTCATCATTTTTTGATGGTTCTGTTGTGACACCTTTTATGACCAAGCTCTATCAAAATGCCACTTGTCTGTCTGGATCAATCACACCTATTCCTATGGAGAAGGCTATTCCTTCATTTGTAGTGACTCCAGTTTTCAAAATCCCTTTGCATATTCCTTCAATTAGATTAGTTTCATCCCTTAGGTCTGAGAAAATTGCAATAATGTCACCATCAACATTTCTTAAGGCTACTACTGTGCAAATTCCTTTTGTGGAAGCTTCTGTTCATGACATTTCTTCAGCCCCTGAAGTAACTCTTAGTCAGAATGTTACTTCCTCCCCATTCCACCTCTCATATCTCTATGGCTATACCTTCTCAAACCACAACTCAAACTTCATCTTTGATATCCACAGGCCTTATCATACCTCCTAATGATGAGGTCATAGATGAGTTTAATGAAGATTTTGTGGTATCTTTAGGTGAATATCGATATAGTAAAGCTGAGAAATCAGTGGTAAGGCGGGGAAAGAAGAGGGGAAGAGATCAGAATGATATGGATAAGTCAATGGTAAATGAAGTTGTATGGACACCACAATCAAGTGATCCACAAGATTATGCTACAGATGCAGCTTCTGTTCTAGGAGCGTTCATAGGTGCCAATATGGATGCTATCAATTCTTTGAACAGAGAGTTTGATAAACAAAAGGAAGAAATTGTCAGTTTGAAAGAAGCACTATAGCATCTCAAGAAGCAACATGACGACAAGCAGTATGAACTTCAACTGAGGAATGTTACTCTTAGTGTAGAGTTGCAGAGGGAAAATAATGATAATGCCACTCTGGTTCAGAAAGTTCTAGTATTAGAGAGGAAAAATGAAGATGCAGTTGCAAGTGTAGCTTCATCTTCATTTTCCAAGTTTTCCCAAGAAGAGTTTAAGGAGATTGCTATCAAAACTAACAGGGAACACTTTGATTTTGTATGTGAATTATTTAGAAATTTAGCTGATATATTTGAGACTCACACAGTCTTTGACAAGATGTTGGTTGTGTTGGAGGACCTAATTGAGAAAAGGAAGCAGGCCTCAAAAGCTTAAGATGAAGTCATAGATTGGCAGAGGTATATGAAGGAGAGGCCTGATAATATCACTATGCTCACTAATTTTCAGTTCAAAAGGGCCAGAACTATTCTGAGAGCTTGGGAAGACTTGGATGATATAGTGGCAGAAGCCATAAAGAAAGCTCAGGCTATTTGTGACAGAAGATGGTATGTAGTTGATAATATCATGACTGAATTATCCTTTCCTACCATGGCACTTATTGAAAAGGCATGTCCACTTGGACTGATGATCGAGAAAGTTGAGAAATGAAGGGATGACCAGAAGGAGAAAATCAAGGAACCAGACCACATCAGCATACATGATGTGGAGCAATTAATCAAACAACCAGTTGTAGTGCAAAGAAAGATCCATGTCTACATCCGAGTTTAGCATAAGTTGGCTAAGAATAAGGTCAAGGATTATAAGCGTAATGCTCAATTAGGCACAGAATCAGCCACTTATCCTGATATAGAGGAAATGCTACAAATTTGGAGAATCTGGAAATATTTCTTAGGATATTAGCCTTAATTAGGGTTTTGATCCCCTTTAGGGGGCATTCTATTTTTTGTAATAATTATTTAAGTGGATGATCTCCAATGTATCTAGGGCTCTTGAACTTTTGACTTTTGGAAGGGATACTGATACAAGGGAACGAACAAACACTTTAGCTTTTGCTAAAGGTCTTTTGTGTAATTTGTTACAGAGAATTCTGAATTTATACAGTGTTGCAATTCTATCTCTTGTACTTGATCCATCAAATTTCTTTGAGAGTTTCAGTTTTCTTATTCCAAATGATCAGATAGTACTGTGGTTCATTTGCAATTGGTTAATGTGTTTATTTAAATCTGATTTATCTCTGTTAATTATTAATGCATTGATAAAACTTCATGAAAGTTCTTTTATGAACTGTCTTTATCTATTTCTGCAAATGTTTCAGCAGTAAGAGTTTTACAGCTTATAAGTTGCTTTTTCAACTAATATGAGCACCTGCAGGTTATCTTGAATGGTTTAATTCTGATTTACTGTTATTTAATTTTTATTAAACAATTGTATCTCAGCAAGTACAGTTTCATCTTGTTTACATTTTTTTTAGTATGATGAATTGCCTGTTCTTCACATAGCTCAAGACAACCTGTCAATCATTCAACACCTTTTCAAAGTATTTTAGATTTAGATTAGGTTCTTCTTCCTAGTTAGGTTTTAGTTTTCCTTTTCTTTTATTAACTCTTTGTTTTCCATTCTGGAAAATAGATCCCCTTGTGGATCAAATCCATGCATAAGACACCGGAGGCTATTAAAGTATCCGTGGGATATTACCATCCCAAACAGCTCGAGGATAGAACAATACCTGCGTGGGATTGTTTGAAGCCTTTGGCTGGGTTTTCTTCATGCGTTGCAAGCCTTAAACACCCTAATCAGCCACATACATAGTTGGGGCTTTAACAAATGGCACTAGAAGGAGGGCCATCACATCATGCCTAAACGAAATAATCATACACCTCCTCCAGCAAGAGATCCGATCATCACTAGTAGTCGCACTAGCATGTCTACCTCAGGGGAACAAGTAGCTCAAGTTTCAAACACTGTCCTAGTTACCCTTAGACAAGAACATGCTACCCCATCAAACAGATACGTTCTCATATCACCAATCCTAGGGCCCATCACTGTCGAACAACTGTTGCTGAGTTTAGAAGAAAATTCATTGAAGATCATCCTACTCAGGATTTGCCTCAAATCAGTAATCAGGATAGTCCAAACCCAGGTGATCAAAAAACTGAAAGACATCATGACCTTTTCAGTGAGCCATCCACTCCTGGGTTAGATCTAGGTTCCTTGTTTCCAGAGTCAGCAAATCCTCAACATAACATCCAAGCGGGAGGGCCACCCGGCCCGTCTCCTCCCTCTTCTTCATCTTCATCTGACGAATTGTCAGACTCCTTATTAGAATATATCCCGATGGTTGATGAACGACATAATAGGCCATGGTTAGACGGGGATGCTGTATCCATTTTAGGCAATCAACACAGATTTCCTAAAAATACTAAGAAGTGGCTTTTGAAATTTAATCCAGATGATAAGATTCCTGTGGAAGACCACATAAAATCCTTCATGCAAGCCATTATACTTAGAAATGTTATCCATGAAAATGTGGTTTGCAGACTATTCCCTTACACATTTGAGGGAAAGGATTCTACCTAGTACTTTTCCTTAGAAGCTAGCTCCATCCCATCATGGGATGTGTTTTCTGAACTCTTCACTCAAAAGTTTGGGGATGAAAAGACCGCAGAGGAATTAGTCATATAGCTCTCTTCCATGAAAACTAACAATAAATAAAGATTCAAAGACTACAATAACCGATTTTCATATTTAAAGAATAGGATCCCGAATACAGTACTTCCAGTTGAGGAATTACTGGTAGCTTACTATATTAAGGGTCTCCCGACCCAAATAGCCATGTGGGTCAAAAGGGCTCGCAAAGAGTCTTTATAAGATGCTTTTTCTGAAGCCATCCAAGTTGAAAGGGACATGTTTTGTCTCAAAGACAACCCCAACTCTTCATTTGAGCAAGCATCTACCTCATGTAGGAAAAATAACAGTTCCCTTAAATCTGCTGCTACTAGACAAGATCCGTTCAATATGAGTGAAGTGAAGAAGATCCTTCAAAGGATGTCTAATGATATGGTAGATCTCAAGAAGACAAGTAATGAGAATCAATCAAACAATAGAGGATTTAATAGGCCAGCTTTTAGGAGGCCAAATCAACCTCTTGAGAATCCACCACCTCCAAATCCCAGCCAGGGGTTCACCTTGGAAGAGATCTTCTCTATCTTGAAAGCCTTAGCTACAGGAACACTAGATATCCAGGAAATGTCTGAATATCAATCCATCCAAGAATCACAACCTCCCCAAGAGGAAGAGGAGGATGACCAAGAGGTCAGCTTTGTGAGCTTCTTTTTAGAAGAAGAAGAAGAAGAAGAGAAACTCGATACAGTTTTTAATCTCCAACACACACACAATACCAGGTCTAAAGGGACACCTCCCTAGGAGTCATCTCCTTTGACATAGACCCCTAGCAAAGGTAAAGCTCAAACTCAGAAGGACACACTCATTCCTAAACCAAAATACAACTTGGCCGAGGATATTAAGAGAGTCAATGGAAACATATCTTTATTTGAACTTCCCAAAATCCCTTCCATAAGGGATTCCTTACCCAAATGCATGATCATAAAGCAACCCTGAGAAGCTCAGAATAATAATTTTGACTCCACTCCCCGTCCAAACCATCAAAAACCGGGAAGCAAGGGCTCTCCTCCCTTTTTACTTACCTTTGAAATATTTAACAGGAACGTGCATAAATGTATGGTAGACTCAGGTGCTTCATCCAATGTTATGCCCCTTTCTGTGTGCAAGAAACTTAATGACACCTGGGAAGACTGTCCTATTCAAATTGTGGAATTATATAGATCCAAGGTTAAAGTGGTAGGAAGGCTGAGAAATGTTCTCCTTAGACTATCTGAAGATCCTTGGATTCACCAAACAATCGACATTGTGATTGCGGATATTCTCGAGACCTATGGTATGTGGCTGAGTCAGGATTGGTCAGAAAAACTTAAAGGTTACTTTGCTACTGATTGGTCCCACTTGTGGTTGCCTCTTAACAGGAATCCTAATAAGCTCAAAGTTGACAGAGAACCTTTCATGAAACAAACTGTAACTGATCTCGATGGTTCCAACGAATCTATCTCCTTCTTTAATAATCAAATAGAACATTTCACATTTGACACTTTCTTTGGAGACTTACCTGCTAATGTATCACCAATAGAGAATGAGCAGAAACACTCTCAGGTAACCCATCTTACATCTGTTCCATTCTCTAGCATTGTTGTTCATAATGTATATAATGTAAATACCAATTTTAGAATTGATCCTATAGTTTGGACCTTGTTTTTTGATGGCTTCAGGTTAAAGGAGGGAGCAGGTGCAGGATGTGTACTTATTGATCCTAAGGGGATCAAAACCATGATTGCATGCAGGTTGGAATTTGAATGTACCAATAACGTGGCTGAGTACGAGGCTTTAGTCCAAGGACTCAGGAAAGCTATCGATTTGGGAGCTAAAGCAATTGAATGTGTGGGAGACTCCGAAATCATTGTGAAACAGGTACAGAATTAGATACATTGTCTATCTCCACGCCTAGTTAATTATCAAAAATTAGTCAGAGACATGACTAATTCCTTCTCAGCATTTAATATTAGATCTGTTCCTAGATCTTAGAACTTTGAAGCAGATTTGCTAGCCAACACTACATCTAGACTGATCCCTCCCGAAGGCTTGTCTCCTCAAACTTTCTCTATCAAATTGATGTACAGACCCTTAATACCCAAAAATGTTACAAGTTAGAAGGTGTTTGATTATGATCATCAAATACTTGACTTCCTGTCAGCTCAAAATATTTTTGAGGGCATGGCCATTAACGAAGCCGATCATGAGAAGTCTCTATCTAATCCTTCCAACATCATCCCCAAGTTTGTCATTAGTCTGGAGAAGTTCTATGATTTACAAGATAGATTCAGACAAACCATCAATTTCAAGACTCAAAGATCAACCTTGAATCACATCCCTGTTAACTTAGGAACATAGCACAAACCTCGATTTATCAATCTTGGAATACACTGTTCCCATGACGAAAGAATAAGTTTTATCAAACTCTGCAGGGAATATAAAGAAATTTTTTCTAGACATAAGATGAACTCAGGACCTTTCACACTACCATCATGCATCATAAAATCCCCATGAAACCTAATGTAAAACCCTATCAGCAGAAATTGAGGAAAATGCACCCCAGTCTAGGGCCTTCTGTCAAGAAAGAACTAGACAAACTACTCTCAGCTAGGATCATATTTCTTGTTTGACATACGCAATGGATAGCTAACTTGGTCCCTGTTCCTAAAAAGAATGGGGAAATCAGACTTTGCGTAGACTTCAGGAACCTAAACCAAGCCTCTGAAAAAGACAACTACCCTATTCCTCCAATGGAGTAGATCCTACAAAAGGTAGCTGGATCAGAGATGTTTTCGCTACTAGATAGTTTTTTTGGTTACAACCAAGTCTTGGTTGCACCCAATGATCAACTAAAAACTACTTTCAGGGCCCCTTGGGGAACATTCTCATACAGACAAATTCCATTTGGACTAATAAACGCAGGGGCCACATTCCAGAGAGGTATCGACATAGATTTCACGGGCTTGATCCACAATTCTGTTGTTGTGTACCTTGATGATGACCATTTAATCTAAAAAACAACAGGATCATTTGTTTGTGCTAAGATAGGTATTCGAAAGGTGCAGGAAATTTGAAATCTCCCTCAATCCCAAGAAGTCCATATTTGTAGTAACAAAAGGTAATTTTTTGGGCTTCATGGTTTCAAAAGAAGGTATGATCATTGATCCCGAACGCATTGAAGTAATCTCCAAGATCAGCCTTCCTAACTCTTGTAAGGAAATGCAGTCATTTTTGGGTAAGATTAATTTTGTTCGAAAATTTGCTCCCAATTTTTCTCAAGTAGTTAAACCCCTGCAGTTTTTGGTCAAAAAAGATGTACCATTTAAGTGGTCCGAAGAACAAAAAAATGCATTACTGAAATTCAGAAAACCATAACAGAAGCACCTGCTCTCATCTCCCCGGATTTTAGTAAAGATTTTATATTGTATACATTTGATACTAACTTTTCTTATGCTGCTATCCTCACACAGAAGAATCATGAAGACGTCGAAATCCCCATTTTGTTCATTAGTTCGGCATTCAAAGTGGCTGAAATCAATTACTCCCAGGTTGACAAACAGGCCTACATAGTATATAAATCAGTAAAACATTACATGACTTATCTTTTGAAGTCAAGGACTAAGGTGATTGTCCCTTATGAGGCAATTCACAATGTCCTCGTCCAGAAGGAGTTGGGAGAAAAGAGAGCTCATTGGATGACCACCCTTCAAGAATATGATCTAGAGATTAATCCTATGAAATTCATTAGAGGACAAAGTTTGTTTCAGCCCACCGCCCAGTCAAAAGACCTTGAAAATCAACAAGCTAGATGGGAACATGAAGAAACTACTCCTACAGGTTTTGTTAATGCACTTGAAGCTGCAACATCTAAATGGTATGATCAGCTCAAAATATTTCTCCATAATGGGTTTTCTCCTGAAACCCTAGATCCCAAAAAACGTAGAGCATTAAGGCTAAAGTCAGCCCCTTATCAATTTATTAATGATGTTTTGTTTAGAAAGAATTATGATGGAATGTTTCTCAGATGCCTGGAAAAAGATTAGACTGATGATTTCCTATTTCAATTTCATGCAAGATCTGTAGGTGGACACTTCTCAGGTGATAACATGGCTCACAAAATTATCAGGGAAAGATACTATTGGCCTACCCTGTTCAGAGACACCCATTCATTTGTCAGAAAATGTGAGCCTTGCTAGAAGTGCACTGGAAAAGTTAAGAAACCTGCTTACCCCTTGCAGCCAGTAGCAGTCCAATTTCCATTTCAGCAGTGGGGATTGGATTTCATCAAACCCATCAACCCCATATCCTAATCACAACACAAATACATTTTAACAATCACTGACTATTTCACGAGGTGGGTAGAAGCAGTTCCTTTAAGACTGTGTAACACAAGCCAGGTAATTTCCTTCCTATAAAATCAGATAATCACCAAGTTTGGTACCCCCGAGTATCTTGTTTTTGACAATGCCTCATACTTCCAGTCCATTGACTTGACCAGCTACTCCCTTGAAAAGGGGATAAAGCTTAAGTTTTCTACTAATTACTACCCCCAGGGAAATGGGCTCGTGGAATCCTCAAATAGAAACTTGATAAGAATCCTTAAGAATACAGTGGCTTCACATCATAAAGACTAGCACACCCAAATTGACTATTCTCTTTGGGTAGATCGAATCACCCCAAAGGCAGCCCTTGGTAACTCCCCTTACTGCCTTGTTTATGGAAAGGAAGCTGTCCTACTAGCTAATCTCACCATTCCTTCATTGAAATTGGCCCAATCCATCCAAGAGAGTGCCTCTTCCCCATTACAACAGAGGATTGATTCTCTGCTCAAACTAGAAGAGGATAGAGAGAAAGCCAATAATAAATTTTACAACATCAACAATTGGTTAAGAAATGGTTCGATGAGAGGTCTTCTTCTGATAGAGACTTCTCAGTTCGGATCTTTAGTGTTGAGATGGGACAAACAACATAAGGACAACAAAGAATATGACAAGTTTCAGCATGTTTGGTTAGGACCATTTATTGTTACAGAAAATATTGGTCCTAGTACGGTTCGAATACAAACACTACAAGGGGTCATTGATGCTTTCCAAGTGAATGTTTTTATGCTAAAAAAGTACTTTGTTTGAGAAAGGTTGATTCAACCCTGTATATAGGTTTGGTGTGTTATTTTCCTTTTTCTGAATGTTTGCTTGATTTTGGTAACTTTGGTAATATCTACACACTTGGAAAATAATGAGCAATCAGTTTTCTCAATATTCAATACTCTCAACTGAAACAAGCTTGTTAGTGTCTATCTTTTCTAACTCATATCAGGATTTGTTATATTTGAATGATAACCACATTTACAGCATTTTGTATTGATTCCCTCTCATCCAGGTTAATACATTTTACATGCTTCACTATGATGATGATAGTTGTGGAAGAAAAGGTTCACCTTGTCTAAGGCCTCATTAAGGCACTATGGCATATCTTCATAACCTGGTCAGTCTTACTCTTTGGAATTCAATCATGGCCATATATCTTATCATGTGGATTACAATATGAGGGGTCTCATCTCGAGCTAGCTCATTAGGTTCATACATGCTCAGTGGAATGACTTCTTTTCCATTTAATATGGGGAGATGGCTACCATTTCTATGGAAGATGAGAGATCCTATCAGAGGTTGACTCATTCATGATCTGTAGAGCATCAGTGAGTAACACTGCCTACACATGGACACCAAGCCATGGCAGTGTCTTGTAATTCATGTTTGACATTAAACCCCAGTCAACACCCAAACAAGAAAGCATTGCACATAGGAATAGGGGGTCCTGTCTAAGGCCAGCCTCACCATGATCATGGGCTTGATGTTGGACTGAAACTATCACCAAATGGTTCCCAAGCCATGATAGTTTCTTTCGGCCATATAGCTGGAAGAAAAGAGGTCTCCTTACTGAGCCGACTTGTTTAGTTTCCAGGTCAGGTTTGTGAATGACACTAATCACCAGAACATGTGGTAGTGGTCCTGTGAGAATGCCATCTTTTATCTCTAAAAAAAGGGGGGGGGGAAGAAAAAATGATGGTTTGAGAGGCCCTGTGTGAAAAACCAAAGTGGTAAAGTTCTGACTTTAGGATCACCTTTAAACTACATGCCTATGTCAGCCTGAGTTCAGATGACCCTATCTTCCAATGAAATTTGAATCAGAGTTGCACCATTTTAAATGACCATGGATGGGAAAGCATCAATAATTTTAATAATTTCTGGTTGGCTCCATTCTTATGTTAACATTTCTTGAGAGTTAATCATTTTCCCACTGACAGTTTGAATGGAAAATATTATTGTTTTGCAGAGATAACTGGTTCTTCCAGCCAGTCACCATTTGTTGTAGGTACAATAGATCCCATGTCATTTTGACACGGGAGCCCAATTATACATATGAATATTACTTGGTAAGAATCTTTGTAATCTTTAAGGGTTTCATTGAGATTTTATTTGACTCTTGGGATTCATTAAATTAACCAAATTTCCAAAAATTTGTGTTTGATTTCTTTGTTTTAAATGCAGAATGATTGAGTTCGGTTTGGATTGTTTTAACATCCCGCATCCTGCAACCCACAAGTTGCGAAATGCGGGAAACCTTTTATTTGATATTTCATTTTTCAAACCTGTATCCCACATTCCACAAATGCAGATGCAGGAGGAGTTTTCATGTGTGTTTAACTTTAGTTAACCTGCATCCCGCATCCTGCAAGTTGCGGAATGCAGATTGCGGGGTTATCATTTGTTTGAGTTTTGGTTTGCGTATTTCTACATCCCGCATCCCGCAAGATGTGGTATGTGAAATACGGAGTCAATTGAATATCTTCTTTTGTTATTTTTCTATTCCACACTCCGCCTCCCACAAGTTGCGGGATGTGGGTTGCGTAATGATTAATAAAACTTGCGATTTTGTTTTTGATCCCGCATCCTTCCAAACTAATGATGACCGTTCTTTTTCTGTTTACTCTCATCTAATGGTCTGAATTATTTCTCGGGAATTATAAATGTGATAGTTTTGATTTATGATTTTTCACTGTTTTTACTACTGTAATTCGCTCTGCTGTGTGATTTTATCTCCAAAATTTACCACGTGATTTCAACAGTGATTACTATAGTTGCAAGTTGGTTTCCAAGTTGCTTTCTCGCAGTTTGAATTATTTATTGTATAATTCAGTTTTAATTTTTGGTATAAGTATTCAAAATGACACATGGCGACATCCAAAACCCACAGATTTACTAGGAGTAAAAACCTTTAGAAGGATATGTTCACCAAATATCTGAATTTCGGTGTCTTTTTTGATACTAGTAGCCGAGTAACTGAAACTTATCATCTGGATTAGGTCCCGGGTTTACTCAATTTTCGATAACAATGACCTCTCAGATTTCTAGGGTGACCAAATTGTTTATGAGAGAATTAGAGATTCTGGCCTGCATATGATTGCTGCAAGACCAGCCATCCTACCTTATAACGATGATGTGCGATGGATTATAGACCATGCCAATGTGAAATATCATTCATTCAATACCAATATCGGGTCTTAGCTAGCTAATTTCCACCCTGAAACCTTTGTCAGGATTTATGCTCTTAAACCTTATACCTAGCTCCTGGATGCAGAATTTGTTAACACTACCAAATCCAAATTCAATTTTGACCAAATGCTTAAATCTTGGATGACTGAACCATGCAATCTTTCCAAGAGGAATGACAAATTATACCCCGTCGAATGTTTTAAAGATCCTTACTCCCTGCTCGCAGCGATGTTGTGCAGGCTTTATGATCTTCCCAAATGTTCTTTCTTTAAAGAAGAATGGGCTCCCATCAATCATCATATTATAATGACAGGTGAATCTTTCTCTTGGGCCTCAATTCTGTCACTGGAACTTAAAAAATCTATACAAGAGTTCCAAAAAATCCACTGCCAAGAAAAAGACCAATTTTTATCTTACCTCCTTCATTGTGGACATCTTTTGTGCTGATTTCTGTTACCCTAATTTGAGATGGAATTGGGAATTACTGTCCCCGCCTGTACATATCTATCATTCTGAGCTCTGGGATTGCAACTATGTGGCTAAATTCTATGATATATGTGAAAGTTTCCTTGGTAGGGTGTATTTTCTAATTTTCAACAAAGAAGCCCTTGCATTGTCACTGGAAGCAAAATATCTCATAGCCACTACGGGGGACTGGTATGTGGGTGAATCTTTCACCTATATTGGGGTTTATGGTAGCAACGCAGCTCACATGTTTCATAAGGTCATCCCAGATAGGTTGGTCCTAGAAGAGCTCTCATTTCAAACAGTTACAGAGAGGATTTACAAGAAACGTGTGGCACCAAAGAGAAAAGCTTGGACCAGGTTTCCTATTACCCTTGGATCCTTGAGTTTACCCACTTCTACTTAAGCATTGGAGATGAGTGACCACATCATGTCACTTAAAATTGGTTTTTCAAGCAAAAGAAAGCACGATCCCAAAGGGATTGTTGATTTACACCTGAGGCAGAACCATTTCAAAACAGGTTATGTTCATGAGGAAACTCTAGATGATTTCATTTATCAAGGAGTAGATACATTTTCTGAAGTCCTAGAAAGGGCTAAGAGAAAAGAAGAGAAAATCCATATCCTGCAGTATCAGAAGGAGATTAGGGACAGGGTAAGACATTACAGGTCTATGGAGTTGGACATCTTGGAAAGGATGGCAAAATACAGGGAAGAAAGAGAAGCACGAGCTGCAACAAAAGAAGCTTTGGCATCCAAAACTGCATCTGTGGGAACCATCTCAGACTTGGATAAGGGGAAAGCTCCCATGGGAGAAATTCCCCAGACATATGTGGAACAATAGGTTAAGGATTATTTGCAGAATTCAGAGCAGATAAAGCAGAAGCTAAATAGAATGAATTCGGCCTTAGATACATAAGAAGTGGCAACATCTCAATCACCTAAAATTTCCCAGGTGATAACCAATGTGATTGAAAATATTCTACCTGAACAAAATCAGGCTGAGGACAATCCTTTAAAAAAGACAAATATTTCCATTCCTGTTTCTACTATTGACCTAACTCATTCAGAGGAAAAGGAGGACAAAATTTCTCCTGTCCATGTTACTATTGAGAATGTTAATGATTTCCAAAATCTCATCAATGGTAGTAATGGTAATCTTTCATCCCCTCTTCCTCAATCTCAACCTTTTTGTCATCCTACTCCTTCTTCTTTTGTAATACTTCTTTCATCAATAATGGCTTTGTCATCATTTTCTGATGGTTCTGTTGTGACACCTTTTATGACCAAGCTCTATCAAAATGCCACTTGTCTACCCGAATCAATCACACCTATTCCTATGGAGAATACTATTCCTTCATCTGTAGTGACTCCAGTTTTCAAAATCCCTTTGCATGTTCCTTCAATTAGCTTAGTTTCATCCCCTATGTCTGAGAAAATTGCAATAGTGTCACCATCAACATTTCTTAAGGATACTACTATGCAAATTCCTTCTTTGGAAGCTTCTATTCATGACATTTCTTCAGCCCCTGAAGTAACTCTTACTTAGAATGTTACTTCCTCCCCTTCCACCTCTCATATTTTTATAGCTATACCTTCTCAACCACAACTCAAACATCATATTTGATATCCATAGGACTTAGCATACCTCCTATTGATGAGTTCAGAGATGAGTTTAATGAATATTTTGTGGTATCTTTAGGTGAATATCGATATAGTAAAGTTGAGAAATCAGTGGTAAGGAGGGGCAAGAAGAGGGGTAGAGATCATTTTAATATGGATATGTCGATGGTAAATGAAGTTGTATGAACACCACAATCAAGTGATCCACAAGCTTATGCTACAGATGCAACTTCTATTCTAGGAGCATTCACAAGTGCCAATATGGATGCTATCAATTCTTTGAACAGAGAGTTTGAAAAACAAAAGGCAGAGATTGTCAGCTTGAAAGAAGCACTAGAGAAGCTTAAGAAACAACATGAGGACAAGAAAGATGAACTTCAACTGAGAAATGCTACCCTTAGTGTAGAGTTGCAGAGGGAAAATAATGATAATGCCACTTTGGTTCAGAAAGTTGCAGTATTAGAGAGGCAAAATGAAGATGCAATTGCAAGTGCATCTTCATCTTCATTTTCCAGGTTTTACCAAGAAGAGTTTAAGGAGATTGATATTATAACTAACAGGGAACACTTTGATTTGGTATGTGAATTATTTAGAACTTTAGCTGATATATTTGAGACTCACATAGTGTTTGACAAGATGTCGGTTGTGTTGGAATACCTAATTGAGAAAAGACAACAGGCCTCAAAAGCTTATGATGAAGTCACATATTGGAAAAGGTATATGAAGGAGAGGCTTGATAATATCACTCTTCTCACTAATTTTTAGTTCAAAAGAGCCAGAACTATTCTAAGAGCTTGGGAAGACTTCGACGATACAGTGGCAGAAGCCATAAAGAAAGCTTAGGCTATCTGCGACAGAAGATGGTATGCAGTTGATAATATCATGACTGACTTAACCTTTCCTACCATGGCACTTATTGAAAAGGCATGTCCACCTGGAATGATGATCGAGCAAGTTTAGAAATGAAGGGATGACCAGGAGGAGAAAATCAAGGAACTGGACCACATCAGCATACACGATGTGGAGCAGTTAATCAAACAACCATTCACAGTGCAAAGCAAGATCCATGTCTACATCCGAGTTTGGCATAAGTTGGATAAGAATGAGGTCAAGGATTATAAGTGTAATGCTTAATTAGGAATAGAATCAACCACTTATCTTGATATCGAGGGACTACTATGAATTTGGAGACTCTAGAAAGATTTCCTAGGATATTATCCTTGTTTAGGTTTTTGATCCCCTTTAGGGGGAATTCTATTTTTTGTAATAATTATTTAAGTGGATGATCTCCAATGTATCTAGGGCTCTTTAACTTTTGACTTTTGGAAGGGAGACTAATACAAGGGATAGAACAAACACTTCATATTTTTCTAAAGGTCTTTTGTGTAATTTGTTACAAAGAAATCCGAATTAATACAGTGTTGCAATTCTTATCTCTTATAGTTGATCCATCAATTTTCTTTGAAAGTTTCAGTTTTCTTATTCCAAATGATAAGATAGTACTGTGGTTCATTTGCAATTGGATAATGTGTTTATTTAACTCTCATTTATCTCTGTTAATTATTAATGCATTGATAAAACTTCATGAAATTTCTTTTATGAATTGTCTATATCTATTTTTGCAAATGTTTCAGCAGTAAGAGTTTTACAGCTTATAAGTTGGTTTTCAACTAATTTGAGCACCTATAGGTTATCGTGAATGGTTTAATTCTGATTTACTGTTATTTAATTTTTATTAAACAATTGTAATCTCAGCATGTATAGTTTCATCTTGTTTACATTTTTGTCAATAGGATGAATTGCATGTTCTTCACATAGCTAAAGACAACTCGTCAATCATTCAACACCTTTTCAAAGTAAATTAGATTTAGATTAGGTTCTTATTCCTAGTTAGGTTTTATTTTTCCTTTTATTTTCTTAACTCTTTGTTTTCCATTCTGGAAAATAGATCCCCTTGTGGATCAAATCCATCCATAAGCCAGCGGAGGCTATTACAGTATCCATGAGAGATTACCATCCCAAACAGCTCAAGGATAGAACAATACCTGTGTGGGATTGTTTGAATCCTTTGGTTGGGTTTTCTTCATTTGTTGCAAGCCTTAAACACCCTAATCAGCCACATACTTAGTTGGGGATTCAACAAAAAACTAGTGTCAAGTAGAAAGTTATCCATTTTGGCATACCAAGCTCTAGGAGCTTGCTTAAGGCCATATAAGGATTTCTTAAGGCAACAGACAAGGCTAGAGTTATTCTGAACATATCCAGGAGGTTTTTCCATGTAAATTTACTCCTATAAATCACCATGTAAGAATGCATACTTGACATCCATTTGATGGAATTCCCAGTTATGTAAGGCTGCAAGGGAAAGAACAAGGTGGATGGAGTTCAATTTTGTGAAAGGAGAAAATGTTTCATTGCAATCAATCCCTTCAACTTGGGAAAAATATTTGGCAACTAACCTTGCCTTAAGTCTTTCAAAACTTCCATATGATTCATACTTAGTTCTATATACCCATTTACATATGATAAGGTTTCTTCCTTTTGGAAGAGGGACAGGATCCCAAGTATCGTTCACTATTAAGGAACGATATTCTTCATCCATAGTTGCATCCCAATCTGTATTTCCTGAAGCTTCTACAAAAGTTTCTAGATCATGATTCTTTGAACCTTGAGCCAAAAGAGAAGAGGCTCGCTGAAACTAAGAATGTGTTCAACGTTGATCTCTAGGATCACCGACAAGACCACTAGTTGCTTCACAAGTTGAATGGACCCATCGAGGAATAAATTGTGCTGGTGCAATTGGAGGAACATGAGCAGGTGAAGGTGTATTTTCATCATCACTGTCATCATCAGGAACTTTAGTTGGAAACCTGTCAAGGAAGTTGGAAGTAGAAGAAGGCACAATCACCGAATCAGGCTCGCAGGCCAAAGATGGCACAATCGTCGAGTTAGGCTTAGAGGCCAAGATATTTCATCAAATTTAACATATATTCTAATGATTATATCATAAGAATGTGGTTGAAGAAGTCTATAACCTTTTACATCTTCAGAATATCCAACAAATATGCACTTTTCACTTTTAGGATGTAATGCTTTCCATTTTTCATCTAGAATGTGAGCCCATACTTCACTACCAGACACATAGAAGTGACATACATCTGGTTTAATTTTACTCCGTGCTTCTTCCAGTGTTATTCCTTGTAAATATTTAGTGGGGGTGCGATTAAATATGTAATTTGCATAGTTTATGGCTTCAACCCAAAATTCAAGACTTAGTCCGTTAGATTGGATCATACAAATAGCCATTTATTTTAGAGTGCGGTTCTTCCGTTCAACAACACCATTTTGTTGTGGTGTATATGGAACAATGTGTTGTTGTTGGATTCCTTGTTCAGTGGAAAAAGTAGTGAACTATTTGTTAACATATTCTCCTCCATTTTCAGATCTTAACTTAATAATTTGATGACCGGATTGTTTTTCAACAAGGGCCTTGTAGGCCAAGAACATATTAAATACTTCGCTCTTAAGTTTTAGGACATAAACACAAGTGCGTTTTGGAGTAATCATTGATAAAAGTTAAGAAATATTTGAAACTAGAAAATGAAGCAGATGGAAGAGGACCACACAAGTCAATATGCACAAGCTCCAAGGGAACTGAGGTGTGCCAAGAGGCACATTTGTCAAAATTGTCCCAATGATGTTTTTCAAGTACACAACTGAAAAAATCACCATCCCTACAAGATACCATTGGAAGACCTGTCACCATATTGTATTTACATAGTTTTTGCAATGAGTGATAATTTAAGTGACCAAATCGCTCATGCCAAAGTTTGCTCAAGTTATCACTATGAGCAACAAAAACTGAAGGAAATGGTGATGAATGAAAGTTGTTAAACTTGTACAACTTGGTAATATCATCAACAATTCCGATAGCTAGGACATGTTGAGGATATTTAAAATCCTAGATTACAACTTGGTGAGGTGTAAACGTTACACTTTTACCTTCACAAGAATGAGTGATTTGATAGACTGATAACAAATTGTACGAAATTCTTGGAACACATAGTACATCACTAAAATGACCATTATCTACTGGAACTGTTCTAGATCCTACAACACTTAGAGATCTATCATCACCAACAAATATTTGTTTGGTGTTACATTCATGCATAGTAGAAAAGATGGCTTGATCCTTAGCCATATGATAAGATGCTCCATAATCAATGAGCCGTTCATTTTGAGTAGAAGAAGAAGGTGTAGTATAAGAATAACCAGAAGCACAAAGTGCATGTCCATGAGAGGTAGATTCTGAAGACGAATCTAGGATGACGCGGTGCTTCTTCATTGCTGCTTTTAAGGCTTCCATCTTCATGAAACACTTGTATTCATTGTGATTATATTTCCTACAAAAGTTGCAATGATGCTCAGTCTCCTTTCCTTTTGGCTTGGATCCTTTGCTATTTTTAAAGAAGGAGCTGACTGAGAGGGTTTGGGACCCTTGTTTGGCTTAATATTGCAAAAAATTTGTTTCTTGGGAGGCTTGGACTTTTCTTTCTGTTGGGACAATAAGGCTTTCCTAGATGTATCTGCATTGCTGATCATTCCAAGATGGATGAGCTTATCTTTATCTCTAATCAAGGAATCACAAAACGATTCAACACTAGGCTCTTGATAGCTAGCTGCATTCAAGGATTCTTTCATGGAGTAAAATGTAGATACAAAAATAGAATATGCAGGTCCAAGTTTGGAAAGAATATGATAATTGCATTGTTTGTCTTCTCTCTTAATCTTGCATTATTCACATAAGAGTATAAGAGTTTTGTACTTAGATAAATAATCTTGAATGCATGAAAAATAATTTGGATTTAAATAAATCAATTCATTCTCAATTTGATGACCTCGAATTTCATTGTGTTTACCCAACACGAATTCCAACTTTTCCCAAGCTATATCAGGTTCATCAATTCTAGATATATGGAATCACAAATCAGTAGATATTGACATCCCAATCAATCCACGAGCTTTATCACATCTATTTTCCCATTTTGTTTCTTTCCTTGAGGTAATTCTGAAAATTCCCCTACTTCGTAGAACATCCTCCATACGAGATTTCCATGAAAAATAGTTGAAACTGGTAAGTAGAATATCACAAGTGGTGGCCATACTGTATAATAATGGCTAAAAAATAGAAGCAAACTATCTGGATGAAAAGAACTCAAAACATCAGGCGGTTTAAAAAAAAACAACACTAAAAACTGATTCCAAAAGAGGAAGTTATGCTTGATCAAAGAAAAAGTTGAGGATGTCTTCAATAGGACATGGGAGATAGAGAATGACCAACTAAAAAAAAGAATCCCCCTCTTCCCAAGACGAACCTTTGACAATCACTTTACAAGAAATTTGCTTTAAGTGAATCACTTTTGTAAAATAAATGATTTTCACTTTTAGAGTGGTGTTACTTTTAAATAATGCAACAAAAAGACTTAAGTGACTCACTTTTTATTTTATTTTATTTTTAATTTAAGTGCGATGCACTTTTACACTAAAGTAACTTAAAATAAGCAATTGCATGTACTATTAAAAAAGTAAAATAAGACTTGAACTCAATACCTATTAAGGAATAAAGCAATTTTGAACCAAGTGAGATAAGATTAAAAGGTACGTAAAAGAAAGGGAGGAATGGGATTTTTTTTCTCTTCTCTCTTGGTCTTCATGCTTGCTTCTTTTCTTGCAAATCATACCACAAACCGAAACGAAATTTTTTTCCACACTTTGGCGTTAGATCTCATGATCTTTCCCAGAAATTCTACATTTTGTCTCTATTTCTGATTTCTCGTGATCGCACAAGGTGCATGGCAAAGATCATACGTAGCCAAGAAAACCCCTTTCCCTTTCTGTTTCTGAGTCACCGTGATCGTGCAAGGTGCACGTAAAAGAGAATATGTATTCAAGGAAGACAATAATATGAGACTAAAAACAATAAATATATAATAATAAAACTGATAAAATATGATATTTTTCCTTTAAAAAGAAAAAAAAATAAAAACCATCACTGTAATATTATACTTTCAGATCTGCTAAAATTAACGTATATGGATAAAAAAGAAACTATTTTCGATCAAACAAAAAATATTTCCCAATGGAAACAATGCTACATACACAATGGAACACCTCCCACATTCCAGAAATGTAGAAAAATTCTAGAACCTGAAACCCTTTCAAAGTTTCAACAACAACAGTTCAAGATCTAGATCATAACTGGAAGCGACTCTTCATAAGCGCTCTGATACCATGTAAAGTTTGTCGTTACACCAAAAAATGCATATGCTGATGAATAGAGCACAAGGCCCTATCACCAGGCGTGGCAGTTTTTCCACATGTTTTATATTCCCAGAGGTGCGATGGTTATACCATGAGGAGGTTGTACCGAAACTCCAACACCACGTGCAACACTTGGGAATTGAACTTGAGACCTGTGCTCTGATACCATGTTTGGGTACATAGGGTACTACCAAAAGAGAGAAAACCAAGATAAGCCACTCACATAAATAGATTAGAGATCGACACACTGATGTTTTGATGCGGTTAAAACCCTCGAGAGGGAAACACTCCATGGCCCCATCCAAATAGCTACTTGAGGCAATTTATTATGCAAAAGAAAGAAAGTTACAAATGAGCTTCTCATAATCGATCAAATAGATAATGATCCTCCATGATCTTTAAATAGAGATCATGGACTAATTGGGTGTTAAGCCATGGATCAAGGGTAGGTATGATCTAAGAGAAGTTGAACCGTTAGATCACTTTATGTCTAGAACATATCATGACCTTTGGATTAAATATTTACAAATGCATACTAAAGAAACACACTTTACCTAATGGATATATTACACAAGTTGATCTTAACTAACTCCTAAGTGTCTAAATATCCTCACACTGAGTCTTAGTCCCAGGGTTTAGGTCCCTCCTCATGGTCTTTGGGATCTAACCCAGACTCTCTAGACTGGTGTGATGCATAGATTAGGAGGGAGAAAACACCTTCTACATTCAATGATTATTTTTTCCACTAGTGGTGATGACATATAATTTCCATATATGACTATCCCTATGCAGGGATCGACTTCTGTGGAGACAAAGATATGCCACTACCAACAAGGTACTCATTTGAGGATATCGATAATATTGATTTTTGTGTTTTGCAATATTTTATTTTTTTGTATTTTTGATATAAGGAAATCAAAAACATATTTTTGGTGGTATAATGTATTGACATTAGGTTAATTTTATGTAGATGTAGGTCTACGACATCCTGAGGGTTTCCCATAGCACTAGCATAGAGGCCGAGGACATGAGATGGTTGACATTGATTCCTAGTAGATGCTACAAAATGTACAGGGAAACTCGGGTCACTTGACCCATAGGATCCTTATGGTACAAGTCGAGGACCTTCCCAATGCAATGTAGATACATGTGGTTGGTATTCCTCGTTCATGGGTTAGGCTATTTAAACATTTAGCAAACGCTATAGTGTGCTACCATGATCATCATCTAGGCTCACATGCATAGATGCCAAGATATTATTTTTTTACTAGCCATGCATTT
Organism: Pseudotsuga menziesii; assembly: GCA_001517045.1. NCBI lineage: Eukaryota > Viridiplantae > Streptophyta > Pinopsida > Pinales > Pinaceae > Pseudotsuga > Pseudotsuga menziesii. The sequence goes on from LPNX011144307.1 coordinate 358,948, forward strand.
TTTGAGGGATTAAATCCCAGTCTTACCCTATTTTTTGGAACTTTTATTTATAAATAAAAAATTATAGCTATAAGTTTGATATATGTACATGTGTATAAATATAAATGTGAATGTTTCTCCTTTAATTATGTGACAAATGCCAATCTAAAATTTAATTTACATATGAACCGGCAATTTGATTATAACGCCTAGCTATATGAATTTGTGTAATGTAATCAAAATGCCGTTGCAATTGTTAGAACTCAAAATGTACCCTCTGTTGTGAAAGGATAATCCCAAGGTAACCACAAAACCAACCTTTAGGAGGAAAGATGGCTTATTTCCTTCCAGAGAGGGATCTCTCAATAGATAAACTCAAAGGCCAGAAATATTTGCAAAGAAATAAATTTTAATAGTAAGAATGGTTGAAACAGGTGGTCATTGGGCATGGAGTCAAATATGAAAAAAATTCAATGACAGTGCTTTGAAATGGATTTCTTAATAGAGGCACGGTAGTTACTCTTTTATAGTCAAAATGCTAGTTTTCCCGATGATAAAGAAGAATAAGAAACAATCCATTAATATGGTCATCTAAAATATGAATCCAATATTAACATTAGTGGAAATAAGTTTGTGAATGCTTGAAAGTAAAGGATCAGAGGATAAGATTATGAATTCTCACCCAATATAAACTCATTCAAGCATGGAAGATAACCGAATGAAAAGGTAAATAGGAAACACATTCACATGAAGGAAAGAAAGTACAGGATGCAAAATAAATAACACAAGAATCTCTGCAAAAAACCTTCTTGGATCTGAAATATTTATTAATCTTGAAGCTCTCTTACAAAAGGGTGATTCCATGAAGGTGGGTAACACTTTTTGGCCAAATTTGGCGATGAAAACCTGATTTTTTACTAATGTGCTAGATAGAATCCCTCGAAACACATATATGCCATGTGAATTTTGACTTGTAGTTAAAAAACAAATTGTAGAATATTATGTTGCCTTCCCAATGATATTTAAAAAAAATAATTTTGATGTCATTTAATGTGTAAAATTTTGCATTTAATGAACTGTGTGACCTTTAAAATTTGAAGAAGTTAATAAGTGGCTCATGTCCATCCCCAATAATTCAAT
>LPNX011144307.1:360504-432710 GCA_001517045.1 Pseudotsuga menziesii
TGTGGATCTCAGCTTTTTTTTCACTGTTTTAAAAAATTGAAAAACCAAAGATACCTTTTTGAAGATGACGCGTCAATGTGTGGGCTGTGTATTTTTCAGAAAATTTTTGATGTGTATTTTTTACCCTGCGGATTTTTCTTTGAGCTACTTCGAAGTTGTTGTCAGGTTTTCTAAGTGTAAGTTTTAGAAGTACTTAAAAAAAATCTCATATGAATGCCAAAACGCATGCATGAGACCTTAGTGGATAGAGGATTTGGTGATGAATCTATCGGTATGAACTTTGCTCAGTTGTGTGCCATGAATGGCAGCTTTTACACGCCTAGAAGACACAGAGAAACATTGATTTTCCTATAAGTGGGATAATTATATGTTTTTCCAACCCTCGATCGAGCTTTGTAGCTTGATCGAGGTATTCAAATACCTCGATCGTGGTCTTAACATAACCTCGATCGAGGGTTTAATAAACCCTCAATCGAGGTTTTCAGAAACCCTCGATCGAGGTTCTGTTAAATATCCAAAAAAAAATATTTGTACATGAAAACCTAGGTTTTATATGCACGCTCACCACCATGACTACCCTATCTAGAAGATTATGCCCATGCATGAAATTTTAGAAATGGGATTCTAGGATCCAACTAAGAAAATGGACATAAGGAATTTCAACGTCATTTGATTCGACCAACTCTGCAAATAATAAATATCTTAGAAATTTAAACAAAAAAACAATCATGACATTGCTACGTTATTCTACTAATAGACCTTTCATCATTTTACTTGGAAACCAAAAGTCCCTGGTACAAACCACCATGGGGACAAGGGTTTGAGAAATGGATTGTTAAAAGCTTTTTAATGTTCATTAAACTACTTTAAAACACAAAACAGGGCTAGAATTGAGCAGCAGTGGGGGGACGGGAGTTGAAGATCGGAATTAGAGTTACAAAAATGTAGTGAAAGGTTTTAAATACAAAAAATAATTTGTTCCTTCGTATATAATTTTTAATTTAAAAAAAAATACAATTAAGTGATATGACTTTGAAAACACTAAGTTTTCTCTTAATCGTCCAGATCTATTCTACCCTAGGCTCTGAGCTTTAAATATCTGGCCTGAGGATATATATCGTAGGTATCAGATCGTATTCCAGAGAATCCAGGTGAAGTGGACACAATTCAGCTAAGTTCAGCTCATCAACTGAATTGCATGCATCATTGCCATAGTATTCTTTTTGCATTGAACCAAGGAGAGAAATGATGCATGCCATTCAGTTGATGAGCTGAACTTAGGCGAGTTGTATCCATTCGACCTAGATTCTTAGGACTACATTACGATACCTATGATATATATCCCTGGGTTAGATATTTAAAGCCCAGAGCCCAGGGTGGAATAGAACATGACGATTAAGATAAAAATTAGTGTTAAATTCAGAGTCATATCACATAATTGTAGTTTTTTAAAATTAAAAATTATATACAATGGAGCAAAGTATTTTTAGTACCTTTAGAGAGATGAAAATGTGAGCATGAAAAAAAAAATGACCTCATTTTCTTGGGTTATATCAATTTCCATTGTTTACTTTTCAAATTTGTTATTGTGTCACACATTTGCAATTAATTTTGCTAATAAATTATTGAATGACATTAGAATTTACATCAATAACACATGACTAATTGTTTTGGTGTTTCATAATGCTAAGAGTGGAGGAAAATAAATAAAATAAAATGTGTTATGGAAACTGTGGGATTCGAAAAACAAAAAGTATGGAAACTAAACATGATACTAATTCTCATTTCGACAAGAATTGAAAATGTTCAATGACATGAATTCAAATGGGGATATAAAATTCAAGGTGTTCAAGCATCTTTTGGAAGACTTCATTAAATGAAAATTTACATGATGCATATGAAAATACGATGTCAAGATCAAGCTATGAGTTCGATCAAGGTCTCCAAAACCGTTGATCGAACGAGATAGAGAAAAGCTCGATCGAGCTAGGAGCTTAATTCGAGTTTTTCAAAACTTTAACTAAAAACATATTCGAGTGTGCACACGAATATGGACACCCAAATATAATTAAAATCAAACATAGAATTATATGATAATAAAATTTAATAAAACACAATTTCGACTATAAGAATGATACTTGAGAGTAATAGTACATACCTTGAAGAAAAAACAAGTAAACGCATTACTACTGTCACTTCCCCTATATTTTATGTATAGATATTAGTTGTAGAGTAATTGGAGTTATAGATGTGATTGATTGGAGTCATAGATGTGATTAATCACATCTATAACCCAATTACTCTGCGACTAATATCCATCAAGGGAATTTCATATCCATATCCAATTAAATGATGGACATGTTTCCTATTTATAGGAAATTAAAGATGCTTGATTGATGTCTACTTTAACCCTCGATCGAGGTTTCACACCATCAACCGAGGGTTAACAAAAAGATCAATCGAGCATTTAACAGAACCTCGATCGAGTGCTTTATAAACCCTTGATCAAGCTATTAAGACCTCAATCGAGTGTTTATTAAAATCTCGACCGAGGTACATTTTTCCGTTTTTGCCAAATTCACGTTGCCAAAAAATGTAACTCACCTCCGTGGATGCACCCAAAATTCAGTTCTTTCTCACGGGTTCCAACCCTCAATACATTGTAAAATGTTGCTTAAATACATAAAAAATTCTCCTTGAGATGATAACTACTTGCATGCTAAAACTAGGCAAAAATAACTTCCTTCATACACTTGTCATTTAACTCCTAACAAACTAACTACTCCGAAATCTATTACATTTTCAAAATAAAACTTGTTTTCAAAATCGTCGAACTTCTTCATTGACATAGTTTGTACTTGGTTCTACCAAAAATTTCAATTTCCTTCCATTGGTCCACATATGGAAGCTCCATATTGTCCATTTCTTTCTCCAATACTTTCAACTCTACATGATCCACATATGAAATGGGTGGCAACTGGGAACAAACTGTTCTGAAACTATTGATTATCTCAAAATCTACTGTCAATTTTCCAACCACAGTTTTCCCTTAAAAAGATTGCTTCATATGTTCAAATTTCTTATGATCTAATTTGCACTTGACCAACAAAGCTTGATATTCCACCCGAGACAAGAGTTTACCATATTATTCACAAAATGTAGGAAAACCTTTATGAAAAATTGACACAAATGAACATTTAAAAATCTGCACTTGATGCTGCATTATGTCAATCTTTTCCTACATAGTTTCTATGTGCTTATGCTTTCCCACTACGTTCCTGGCCTAGGTGATCACTCTAATTCTATCTTTTATTCCCATCGTCCTCAAATTTTCTTCTAACAAAGTATTTAGGAAATTAATTGTATTGTTGGCCGTGTTTATTGGTTTTTTATTCAGAACTTCCTTTACTGCTGTACACCTCTGTCTAGCAGCATGTATAACCATTTAGTTTTCTAGAATATAGTTCAAATAAGGTCTAATTTTAACAACCTCAGCAATGATCATGCCCCAAATGAGATGTCTTGCTCCCTACATTGGAAATTGCTCAGACAACTGCTTCACTAATTTCTCATTTTTCTCAAGTAATTCTTTATATTTTTTCTCCAACGTTTTTATTTCTTCTTCTTTCTTCAAAACCGCATTAGCCAAATTTTCATTTTGGATTTTCAAGCCAACGATTTCCAAGACCCTCAGACTTACCTAGGACATAGCCTACACAATGGATTATGTACTTGTTTGTGTAATTAGTTGGATTATGTGTACTTCATCCTCTTTACTCCTATTTTCTTTCTCTTTTTCTAAGGCCATTTGTGTTTCATTTAGAACATTAATCTTTTCATTTAAAATATTTTTCTCTTTTTCATATCCCTTATTTTCCTCAACAAGCTTCAATAGCTTTGCCTTAGTATCACTCAATTCTTTGGCTAGCAACTCTTTTTCTTTCTCCAATTCTATCAATTTAGAAGCTTGAATCATCTGTGTGGCAGGGATTTTCAACTTCTTTTTTAGCAACTGAATTGTATTCTCCTTCTCCACAAGGATCTTCTTTGTGACCTCCCCTTTGTTTTCTTCATTATATATAGCTATCAAAACTCCTTAAAGTTTCTTTATCTATTGTTGGTGTACCTTATTCTCCACCTTCTCCTGTCTTAGTTGATTTTCTATTTAGTATGTGTTAATTGTAACTTGGATACCTTCAAGGTGGATTTCATTAAATCACTATAAATCACCTCCCTATTTTGCTACTACAAGTGGATCATGTCAGGAACTAGGATATACTTTAGGTTCAACATCATTTATGTTATCCTGTTCTTAGTGGAAATTTGCTAGATTCATAGTATTCATAGCATGATCTTTGACAGTTACCAGTGAAACCTCTTTAATAGATATCTTTATGACATATGAGTACAATTTTAAAGATTCATTTAAATATATCTCCCTATCATCCTTGCAGTTGTCATATATGTCAACTCTGGATTTAAATTTATCAGTTGATGTTTCAGGAACCTATAAAAATTTATATTGTTGCACTTCAAAAGATGGTCCTTTGACCTTTACCTTTCCTTTCTTATTTTCAGCTTTAATTGTATCTACTAATTCTCCCTGAGATCCAGTCTTTTGCTTCTTGGATGCTTATGAATTATCCTCTTCCTCTGTTTCCATATCTTTTGAATGAGTTCTCTTACTTGTTACTTCTGAATTACTTGAAATGGGTGTTATTACTTATGTTGTTTTTATTATGGCCAACGAATTCTTCTGTGAAACTTCTATATCCTTTGTCTGTGTTGGAGAATCCATCCAATTAATTTAATTTTTCAGCTAACCCGTCCACTATTTGATGCTCAAATACTTTATTCTTGTTCATATTCCTTCTATGTGAGCAATATGGTGGGCATCATAGTTATCTTCAAAAGCTTTCCTAAAATTCATCTCTTGTAATATACTTTCAATTATAGGGAGTGCAACTTTACTTTTTATGAGAAAAGGCCCAATCACCCATAGAAATTTAATTTTATAGGACTTTTTAAAGTTGATAAATTGTTCATTCTCAAAAATCAATTTCTGTCTTACAAGCTCTAAAGAAAACACTCTAAGAGTAAAGGAATGCAGGAAAAATATATGGTTCATGAGTGAAACCATACACCCTAATGATAGTGTGTTCTTCTAATAGGAACCAGTCCCCTATTTTCCTATTTGGAGAAAATTGTAAAGCCTCTTGCATATGTGATAATATTGTGTGTAGTTTGTTCTGAAATAATACTTGGTAAACCTCTGACATCAATAAATTCATGTATTTGAAGTAGTCACGGCTAATTTCTGCTGTCAGCATCATTTCTAGGAGCTGTAGGCTTTCTTCATTGAAAAATAAGAACATTATGATCAAATATGATTGAAATATGAATTTCCTGGTATTGTGGAAATTCACTAGTTGAGACTGAATTATTTCAGCTAGGAATTCATCAAATTTAAGGTAAGGAGGTTGGGGATACTGAGACTCAGAATGAATCATGCTGATTCTGAATAAAAGACTCATCAATACCTCAGGAACATATCTATCTGCACCTAGAACTAAGAACTAAATTAGCATAGAAAAAACCAGCTTTGTTTCTTCATTGAACAGGTTAACATCCAAGGGGAAGGGTTGATTGGAAAGGGACACATCAGATCTGAAACACTTGGAGAAAAATTGTTGTTTTTTCTCAAGGGTCGCATGTTTGAAGGACTTGATTAGGCCTTATTCATTAAAATATTCTTAGTTTACGATAAATGAAGGTTGAACTCTGAGCAAATATCGGAAAATAAGGGTATTGACATGGCACAAGATCTTGGTTTTAGTTGAATCCATTATTACCATCTCAGAGGAGGAGTAATTTGATGCACACCAGTCAATAAAGTCTAGGAAATTTAGGGTTTGGTCTGGATAGAAATAATACAAATGGGACTGGAAAATGTTGTGTAAGTCAATGGCATGGTATTTAAAATCATCCAACTTGGTTTTTGGTTGGTGGATAAGGCCAAAAGACAAAATAGTATCAATATCTCTCCATCTCTATCTTCAAAGACCTCATCTATTTTCTGAAACTCCAGATCCCGAGCCTCAACTTCTCATTAGAGGAAATTTGGGGTCTAAAATGGGCCTTATAAGAAAACGCGCCAATAATAAATTTTGTGAGTTGGAATTCAAGAACCAATAGAATTTCAATAANGTCATAAGACAAAACTACTTTTTTTGTTCATATTTTCGACATATCTCCCTGTGTTTTTACTCAAATTTCGAGCAGGAGAGCTCATTGGATGCGGACTTTAATTCTGCATCTGATGAGTACCCACATTGCATACTTTTGATGGACCCTGATACCCCAAAAACAAGAAATACCTGGAAAAATGTGATGATGATGTCATCATCACATTTTTCCAGGTATTTATGGGGTAATGGGGTCCGTCAAAAGTATGCAGTATGGGTACTCGTTGGATGCGTAATTAAATTCCGCATCCAATGAGCTCTCACGCTCGAAATTTGAGTAAAAACACAGGGAGATATGTCGAAAATACGAACAAAAAAGTAGTTTTTTCATTCTTCCTCCAAAATTAATAAATATTATTTTATTATTTTAACTATTGTTTTATTATTTTAACTAATTTTTTATTATTTTCCTTAGGAGGCCCATTTTAGACCTCAAATTTCCTCTAATGCCTCCACTATCCATTTTTAAATGCTAGTAGGCAGGTAAAAACGTGGCCTACCTAGAGATATTATGGCTATAAGGATATATGTCAGACTTGGATTTGTCCATGCAGAAAATGATTCCTTCTCCAAATGGACAAAAGACAAATAATCCTTGAACACACGTCTTTTCCTTTTATAATATTATTAACATAGTGGCTTTCGGATTTAGGGAAGCAGTTTAATTTTCCATTAGAGGATTTCTTTGTTAATTCCCATGCATGTCACAAGGGAGGATACTTTTCTATCCATGGGTTCAATCCACCTCTCTTTTTAACCATCGATCTTGATCACATGTTAATCTTATCCTTCCATTATTTTTTTTCCTAACATTTTATCTATCCTCCTTGCACTTTCCCTTAGTAGACCTTATAGCAAACATAGATATACTATACCCTCATTTCCCACCCTTGATCTCATCTCCTATTGAATCCGTACCTTTATTTTCTGCTGCACCTTTTATTTTTAAAACAATGTGTAACTTCTCTGGGTGGATCAACTAACATATGCTGATCTCAACCACCTGCAATCCTAACCATTGATCAATGATGATCTTTAGAAATTATGTTGATCTCCAACTTGTCATCGTTTGTGCATGTTCTTCCCGTGGATCCCATCTCTGTTGTCAATCTTATCTATCATCCATCTCCACCGTCGATTTATGCCAAGCTTTAAACTTTTTTTTCACTCCCAATTTATCTTCCTCCAGGCATCTTCCCACAATGGATTAATCCATCTACGTTGTAGATATTTTTCTCTTTAATCCTCTGCCATATATCCGAGTGGGTTGTAATTCTTTCTGTTGATCATTGAAATTTATTTTTCCGCACAACTTTGATCAGCGGATCCACTACCCGTCGTATATCTTCTTGCCTGAAGATATATACTGTAAAAACTTTCATTCTATACCACAAGCACTATTTCTTATTTTTTATCCCTTTCGAACCTTATCTGATGGTTTTTACGAGGGATTAAAGACCCTAGTCTCTAATTTAGCACTTATTTCATCATCTCTTGGTCATATTGCTAAAATTTCACATACCACAACCTTATTTCATTTCAATCCTAATCATCTCAGTTGTTAACCAAAACTGTGCTAAAAGATGGCTCCAACTGGGGATTCTATCGTCCTTGTGAGGTACCAAAGAACCTGCAGACCAGTGCCAATCTTGTTTTCTATATGAAATCTTCTTCAAAAACTTAACAATTCAAATTTATTTTTCCTTTTTTTTTTTTCTGGAAAAAAATGTCAAATATTAAATATCTTAGCGCCTTCTCTCCAGGATCCAATTTTTTTAGTTTTCCATATGTACTAATATTTCAAGTAAATGAATATATATAACTAATATACAAAATTACCTTTCTCCTCAAGTTAGGTAATGCTTCAGAAATATTCCATTATTAGGGCCTCCTTTAAGTTGAACCCCATTTTGATGTTACAGAATAAAAGAATTATCTCCTCTAAAAGCAACGATGACATATGGCCCTTTCCACAAATGATCAAACTTCTCATGTTTGTATTCCTTTCTTGCATTCCACTTTGAAACTAGATCATTAACCTAAAACTGTTCTTCTTTGACACTCTTGTTAAAGGTATTCTTCATTTCTTCCTAGTGTACCTACACTTTATCATAATCTTTTTTCCTTACCTCATTTAATTCAATGATTTGATTTATCCTCGTCTGCATGTGATTTGATTCTTCCTATTGTTCCTGTAGCAACTTCATTATAGGAAAACCCAAAGATATTGGAAATACCACCACTGCTCCATATACCAATTGAAAGGGTGACATACCAATAGCTATTTTAGTGCTTATTCTATCTTCCCATAAATCATACTTCAATTTTGTGTGTTAGGCTCTCTTGTTATCCTCCAATAACTTCTTGATTATCCTCACTAAAATTTTATTTGAGGATTCTGCAAGCCCATTCCCTTGAGGATAATATGCAGTAGAATGATTTAAGCTGATATGATATTTGTGGCAAAAGTTGATCATTTTCTTAGACTTGAAATCTTGCGAATTATCAGTTACAAGTCTCTTGGGACATCCAAACCTTGACAAAATATTGTTTTCCAGAAAATACATAATAACAACATCAGTATACCTCCTAATAGGTATATATTCAATCCATTTGGTAAATTAATCACTTACAGTCATGATCCATCTATGTTGTCCAAATAATTTGGGTTAATCTCTCCAATGAAATCTAACCCCCATTGCTGAAAAGGTGCTTCTACTGAAATAGGATTAAGGGGTAATGGCACTGAATTCCTCTTCCCATAAAATATTTTAAATTGATGACAGGTTGTGATATCTTTATAAACATCAGAAAACATGGTAGTCCAATAAAAAAACCCTCAAAATTTTATTGGCAGTCACTTTCCAAGAATGACGCCCTCCACACACTCTTTGGTGAAATTCCTTCATAGTCTATTGGGGTTCATTCTCCAGTAAAAAAATCAGCAATATACCCCCTAGGTATTTCCAATATAAATATTGGTTCATAATCCAAAATTTTGAAACCTTTAGTTTCACTGACCTTGCTCTAGTTTTATTTAATCTTGGAGGTGCCTATCAATTCTGCAAAAAATACACACTGTCACTATACCAAGGAGACAAAGTGAAATATGTGATCACTTGTAATCCTGAATCCAATTGATTTGAGTGATTAGCCAAGAAATTCAATTGCAAGGATTCACAATTTTAATAAGTCATCAAATTAGCTAATCCCTATCCTTTCACCAACTTTGTAGGCTTAATTCCCAAATCATACTCCAGCAAGACTGCTATCCATTTTGTTCTTTTTCCCTATGGATCAGGCCGAGTAAGAATTTTTTTCACCACATTTTAGGGAACATAATAAATGATATGAGAATGTAAAATATATACCCTAAAATATTTCAAAGAATTTACCAATGCATAGTCCTTATTTTCCATTATATCATATTTTAATTCTCCATCTCTCAATATCTTTCTAAAGAAAGAAATGGGTTGCTCTGCATTCTGATGATTCTTTTGTAGCAATACTCCAGCTATTGTGTGCTTAGAAGCAAAAGAGAAAACAATAAATTCTTTAGAAAAATATGAGCTAACTAAAACACGGGCTTCTGTTATTACTTTCTTGATGTTATTAAAATACTTCTTGGCTTTAATGGTCCATTTAATTTCACATTTCTTTCTCAACATATTTGTCACATTCCTTAAAATCTCTGCAAAACTTGGAATAAACATCCTCAAAAAATTTACCCGACCAATGAATGATTGAATCTCCTTCTTATTTCTTGGGAATTCTACCTTCAAAATAGATTCCACCATGTCCAGATCAATCTTGATCCCATCCTTTGAAATAATATGACCCAACAACTTCCCGTCTTTCATGGAAAAATTATATTTTCTAGGATTGAGGGAGCTACTATACCTTCTGCATTTCAAAAATACCTTTTACAAGTGCTTTAAATGATCCTTGTCAGATTTATAGTAGGCTGTAATATCTTCCATATATATTACAACAAATTTATCCTTTTCTTCAGCAAAAGCTATGCCCATTTCCCTCTGGAAAGTTTCTCCTGCATTCATCAACCCAAATGGAATTTTGTAATACATAAAGGTTCCCCATGGCATGGTGAATGTTGTTTTCTCCTAATATCCAGGAAGAACCTTTATTTGATTGTACCCAGAAAAACCATTCATTGTAGAAATCCTCTCAACACCAACAACTTTCTATAGTATATGATCAATTTTGGGCAAAGGATAATTATTTTTTAATGGAACTTTGTTAAGGTTTCTAAAGTCTACACACAATATAATTTGCCTGCTTTTCTTTATGATGGGAACAATATTAGCCACCCACCTTGAAATATGAGTGTTACAATCATTTTTGCATGGATAACTTTCTTACTTCTTTCTCAATTAAAGGAAAAAACATTGGGTTTATCCTTCTAAGCTTCTATTTGAAAGGATTTTCTCTAGGATTAATGGGAATGGTATGTTGTATAATAGATGTGTCATACTCTTTCAGATATTCTTATCTCCAAGAAAATATATCAGTGTAATTTTCATCAAATCAATATATTTTTTCTTCTCTTTTGTAGGAAGGTTTTTTGAAAGCTTCACTATTTTTGGAGAGTCCTCAGTTCCAATATTTTGATCCTGAATATCATTTTCATTAGGTTGTACTTTAGGATCCTTGGCAACATAATTTTGGTCAAACAAATTTTCTATAGGTATAAGGCCTTTGGGAATATAATTACCTTTCAACTGAATAATATCCTTACCCCAAATCATGTTTTCAAATTTTTCTTCTCAATATCTTCATTTGCAAACTGTTCATCATCTTGGATATTTTCTAAATTTTGATTTTCTACATCAATATTTGTATTTACAAATTCATCTGTCATTTCTAAAAATCTTTTTATTTGTAAATCATCGTCAAATACTTTCCAATATTTAGAATTGTCACAGATATAATATCTATTTACAACTTAAATCTCACACGTTTTGTTCGAATAGATAGGAACTTTAAAATTCCCAGCAGTAGTTGCAAGAGAAACATCTATTTGATTTTTCATTCTAGGAATTACCATGACTCTATGGTCAGTGTAACAATTTCCCAGCATATCCCAAATTTCATTTCTATAGGCTCTAATCCTGGAATGTTTAGTTTTATAACTACCATTCACCTGATTCACCACTAATTCTGAGTCTCCAAAAACATCTATTCTTTTTTATTTTAATTCCTTCATGTAATTTAATCATAGTAACAAAACCTCATACTTTGCTACATTATTAGTACATTCAAATGTAAATTTAAAAGAATATACTTTAAAACTTCTATTTGGAAAAATAATCCAAATACCAGCACCAACTCCCTCCTTTCTTATTGATCCATCAAAGTACATTTTCCATAACCCTTCATCATTTTGTTTCTGCTCCAATTCTTCTTTCCTCTTAGAAAGTTATTTATCTTTTGTTTTTTCATCTACTACTAGCAAGTATTGTTCAATATGATAATCATTAAAAATATATAGAAGATCCTAGATCAATATAAATAGCATATATAGGATGATTGTTTGGTTTATCTTGGCTGCTCACCACATATGGTAATATTGTTTCCCTATATAATCTTCTATGTTCTCCAAACAAAGGAATTGTTGCATAGGACATGCCCATGTGCAATGTTCCTTTGAGCTTTGAATCCCAAGATATTGATAACAACATGCCAAATTTTGGAGGAATATCAGCCACTACCACATACATGGTAATACTCTTGGCAGGAATATGTGCAAGAGTAACTACCAAATCTTTAATTAATCCCAAACATTTCACTTTCTTGGAATCAAAGGAAAAAAAATATTTATAGGACCTTGTGACTTCCAATCCCGGGATTTCTACCACCACTCTTGGCATGAGATTATGAGATGCACCAGAATCTAACATAACATTATGTAAGATGATATCATTAACATTAAGGATAACATAGAAAGGTGGTATATCTTCTTCATTAGTATCTTCAATTCTAGGACCAATAGCTATTGTTGGGGAATCATCTGTCAACTCTTATGTATTTGGCTGGCATTCTCCATTAGTTCTAACCATTTTGGTAATATTTTCTCTGTATTCATTGTTCTTCAATAATTCATTGAAGGGAATGGAAATATTTATCTTGGAAATTTCATTCTCTAAACTGAAGGAGGAAACTCTTCTATCACTTTCAATTGGAATTTATTTTTTATTTTCTTTTAAAGACTCTTTTTTATTTTCTAGAGCCTTTCGTACAATATTTTTTTTCTACATTTTGTTGACTTCTAGAAGGTTAATTTGGAGAGGGCCTTCCTTTATTTATAATTACATTTATACTTCTAGACTTAATTTTTTTTTGAAAATCATTTATAGCATTCTTTGATATTGTCTTGTCTCTAATTCAAGGTCATTACATTCATCTTCCTGAGAGAACATATTATGTTCCTCTTCTATAAGATAAATTTGAGAATTAAGATCGTCAAAATGGTGAATCTGATTATCCAGGGATCATTATCTTCTTCATCATATACAAAGTTTTCTGGAAATGGTGGTCTTATCTGTTGATCCTCAACATTCATTGGATTCATTTGATCTCTCTATCTAATCCAAGGAGGAGGAGGAGGAGGTCTTCTGAAATTGGAATTCCTAATTTGTGTCTCTGGTTGATCCATATTTGGAGGTCTATTATCCAATGTTAATCTATTCATTAACCTCTCCATGGTATTCATCATTGTATCAAATTTAGCATAAGTTGAGGAAGAAGTGGAGGGTTGATTTTCTTCCCTAGTTTTTCTCCTATCTACCTCAACTCTCTATTTCATTTTTCTAGAAGTCATTAGGTTAGCTTCTACCTCCAAATCATCTTTAAACATGGTAGGGAGATTAGCAGATTTCCTCTCTCTCAATAACAAAGCAAAGTCACTGTCAATTGCATCAACATAGTGTAATTTAGAAGCTCCTACAAGGGGTTTAATTTCAGATGGTATTGAATTATAAACCCTCATAAATATGCTAGAAAATTCATGCATCGACTCAAAACTTCCCTTCTTTAAATTGTTGTATTGGGATAAAACATACAGATGAAACTTTTTTTCTTCCCACCTATCCAGAAAATGAGTTTGATAGGCCTCAAAAGTAGCAATAGATATTGTAGGAATATCTTTAAACCACATTTTAGTTTCCCCAGACAAGTGTTGTGCAAACAATATCATTTTGGAATCATCATAGTCAACCTCTTCTAAATCAATGAAATCATCAAACCTATCCATATGTTGTTTAGCTGTGAAATTTCCTTCCCCATCAAATAATGAAATTCTTTATGAGTAATTCTATGGCAAGTCATGTAAGACAACATGAAAATAAAGTGGAGCAAACCTAGCATCCATGGCTCTAGGAGGGTTTTCAATAACATGAGGACTTTGAAAAATACTAGGAATTTGAGGTTGAGAAGTTTGTATTGTTAAGTTTATTTCTTGTGTTTTTATAGTGTTCTAGAGATTTTTCCACAATGAATCTAAAAGATATGAATGAAGTTCGTCTGGATTAATTTCAGCTTGTTTCAAATCTGATTCATCTTTAGACCTTAAAATAGTTCGTTCAAAATTTGTTTCCAAATCAAAATATTGAAAGATGAGAAATTATTCTTATGTTTGAGAAAATGATCTTTCAATTTGAGAAGTACCTTCCTATTCTTTGCCTAATTAGAATTTCTGGATCTTCCACACTATAAAAAGTTTCATAATTAGGGTTACCTCTTTTGTGCGCTCTCCTGAAAGCCATGATATCATCTTTAGAATACCTTCTTGAAAATTATCGCCAAGGAAAAAAACAACCAACTTTGGATGCAAGAACCTTTGTTTTCCCACATAAATAATGTATTCTTGAATAATACTATCATTCTTCCAAGGGAATATTTGAACTCTCATTCCCCAAAAATGGTGCCAAGATGTTAGCACTCATAATTTACCATCGTCTATGCAAGGATAATCCCAAGGTAACCACAAAACCAACATTTATGAGGAAAGCTGGATTCTTTCCTTCTATAGAGGGATCTATCAATATATGAACTAAAAGGAAAAAAATATTTGAAAAGAAATAAATTTTAATAGTAACAATGGCTGAAACATGTGGTCATTGGGCATGTGGTCCAATATGAAAAAAATTCAATGAAATTGCTTTGCAATGGAGTTCTTAATTGAGGAAGGGTAGTTACTCTTTTATAGTCAAAATGCTATTTTTTCTGGTGATAAAGAAGCATAAGAAACAAACCATTAATATGGGCATCTAAAAGATGAATCCAATATTAAATTTAGTGGAAATAATTTTGTGAATTCTTGAAAGCAAAAGATCATAGCATAAGATTATGAATTCTAACCGAATATACAATCATTCAAGCATGAAAGATAACCGAATGGAAAGGTAAACAGGAAACACATTCACATGAACGAAAGAAAGTACACACCGTGAAATAAATAACACAAGAATATCTACAGAAAACCTTCTTGGCTTTAAAATCTTTATTAATCTTGAAGCTCTCTTACAAAATTCAGTTCTTTCTCATGGGCTCCAACCCTCAATACATCGTAAGGTGTTCCTTAAATACATAAAAAATGCTCCTTGAGATGATAACTACTTGCATGCTAAAAATAGGAAAAAATATTTTCCTTATTACATTTGTCATTTAACTCCTAACAAACTAAATAATAAAAAATCTATTACATTTGCAAAGTAAAACTTGTTTTCAAAATCCTCAAACTTCTTCATTGATTTAGTTTGTACTTAGTTCATCCAAACTTTTCAATTGTCTTCCACTGGACCACTGATGGCAGCTCTATATTGGCCATTTCTTTCACCGATACTCTCAATTCTACATGATCCACATATGAAATGGGTGGCACCTAGGAACAAACTGTTATGAAAGTGTTGATTATCTCAAAATATATTGCCAATTTTTCCACCACAGTTTTCCCTGATAGAGATTGGTTCATATCTTCAAATTTCTTATGATCCAATCTACACTTGATCAATAAATCCTGATATTCCACCTGAGACAAGTTTACGATCTTCTTCCCAAAAGGAAGGAAAACCTTTTTGAAAAAGTGACACAAATGAAACTTTAAAAATATTCAATTGATGCTCCATTATGTCAATCTTTTCCTGCACAGTTTCTATGTGATGATTCTTTCCCACTACTGTCCTAGACCAGGTGATCATTGTAATTTTGTCTTTTATTCCCATTGTCCTCAAATATTCTTGTGAGAAAGTATTCATAAAATTAATTGTATTGTTGGCCATGTCTATTGGTTTTTTATTCATAGCTTCCTTTACTGCAGTACAACTCTATCTAGCATCATTTATAGCCATTTATTTTTCCAAAATATATTTCAAATAAGGTCTTAGTTTAACAACTTCAACAATGTTCATGTCCCAAATGATACGTCTTTCTCCCTGCATTGGTAATTTCCAAGACAACTGCTTCACTAATTTCTCATGTTTATCGAGTAATTCTTTATATTTTTTCTCCACCTCTTTTCTTTATTATTCTTTCTTCAAAACTGCATCAGCCAAATTTTTATTTTGGATTTTCAAACCAACAATTTCCAAGTCCCTTGGCCTTACCTAGGACATAGGCTGCAAAATGGATTTTGTACTTGTTTTTGTAATTGGCTGGATTATTTGTACTTCATCCTCTTTACTCCTATTTTCTTTCTCTTTTTCTAAGGTCAATTGTATTTCATTTAGAACATTAATCTTTTCATTTAAAATAATTTTTTTTTTCCCATCCCTTCATTTCCTCAAGAAGACTCAAAAGATTTTCCTTACTATCACTCATTTATTTAGCTAACAGCTCTTTTTCTTTCTCCAATTTTGTCAATTCAGAAGCCTGAATCAACTGTGTGACAAGAATTTTAAATTTCCTTTTTAGCAACTTAATTCTATTCTCCTTCTCTGCAAGGATATTCTGTGTGACCTCCCCTTTTTTTTCTTCATTATCTATATCTAACAAATCTCCTTGAAGTTTCTTTATTTATTGCTGGTGTACCTTATTCTCCACCTTCTCCTCCCTTAGCTTATTTTCTATTCTAGTTTGTGTGGATTGTAACTTGGATACCTTAAGGTGGATTTCATTAAATCACTATAAATCACCTCCCCAGTTTGATTGTGCAAGTGGATCATGTCAAGAACTAGGATATCCTTTAGGTACTACCTCATTTTTACTATCCGGTTCTTAGTTACAACTACTAGATTCAAAGTATTCTTAGCATGATCTTTGACAGTTACTAGTGAGACCTCTATACTAGATATCTTTCTGACATTTTAGTACAATTTTAAATATTCATTTAAATATATCTCCCTATAATCCTTGTACTTGTCATAGAAGTCAACTTTGGATTTAAATTTATCAGTTGATGTTTCAATTACCTTTAAAAATTCATACTGCTTCACTTCAAAAGCTGGTCCTTTGACCTTTACCTTTCCTTTCTTATTTTCATCTTTAATTGTCTCTACTAATTATCCATGAGATTCAATATTTTTCTTCTTTGGATACTTCTGAATTATCCTCTTCCTTTGTTTCCATAGCTTCTGAACATGTTCTCTTACTTGTTACTTCTGAATAACTTGCAATGGGTGTTATTACTTCTGCTTCTTTTATTATGGCCAAAGGATTCTCCTGTGAAACTTCTGTATCCTTTGTCTCTGCTGGATAATCCATCCAATTAAATTTGTTAGCTAACCCTTCCACTATTTGATGCTCAAACTTTATTCTTGTTCATCTTCATTCTCTATGAAATAATATGATGGGGATCATTGTTAACTTCAAAATATTTCCTAAAATTCATCTCTTGTAACATACTTTCAATTATAGGGAGTGCAACTTTACTTTTTATGATAAAAGGACCAATAACCCATGGAAATTTAATTTTAGAGGCCTTTTTAAAGATGATAAAGTGTTCATTCTCAACAATCAATTTATGTCTTACAAGATCTAAAGAAAACACTCTAAGAGTAAGGAATGCAATCAAAATATATGGTTCATGAGTGAAACCATACACCCTGATGATAATGTGTATTTCTAATAGGAACCAGCCCCCTATTTTCTTATTTGGAGCAAATTTTAAATCCTCTTGCATCTGTGATAACACTCTAGGTAGTTTGTTCTGAAAGAATACTTTGTAAACCTATGACATCAATAAATTCATGTATTTGAAGAAGTCAGTGCTAATTTTCGCTGTCAACACCATTTCTGGGAGATGTAGGTTTTCTTCATTGAAAAATAAGAACATTCTTGATCAAGTATGATTGAAATATGAAGTGCCTGGTATTGTGGAAATTCACTAGCTAAGAGTGAATGCTTTCAGCTAGGAATTCATCAAATTTAAGGCAAGGAGGTTGGGGAGACTAAGACTCAGACTGACTCATGCTGATTATGAATAAAAGAGTCATCAATAACTTAGGAACAAATATATCTATTTCTAGACCTAAGAACTGAATTAACATAGAAACAACCGCTTTGTTTCTTCATTGAACATGTTAACAACCAAGGGGAAGGGTTGATTGGAAAGGGACACATCAGATCTGAAACACTTGGAGAAAAAGGGTTGTTTTTTCTCAAGGGTCTCATGTCGGAAGGACTGGATTAGGTCTTCTTTGTTAGAATATTCTCAGTTTAGGGAAAATGAAGGTGGAACTATGAGTGAATTTCAGATGACAAGTGCATTAATAGGGCACATGATATTGGTTTTAGCTGAATCCATTATTACCCTCTCATAGGAGGAGTAATTTGATGCACACTAGTCAATAAAGTCTGGGAAATTTAGGGTTGTTCTGGACAAAAATATTACAAATGGTATTGAAAAATGTTGTGTAAGTCAGTTCCCTAGTATTTAAAATAATCCAACTTGGTTTTCAGTTGGTGAATAGGTCTGAAATAAAAAATAGTATCAAATATCCCACCATCTCTATGTTTGAAGAATTCATGTATTTTTTGAAACTCCAAGGCCTGAGCCTCAATTTCTCCTCCACTATCCATTTTTAAATACTAGTAGGTGGGTAAAAACATGGCCTACCTGGAAGGATTATAGCTGGAAGGGTAGTTGTCTGACTTGGATTTGTGCATGCATTAAATGCTTCCTTCTCCTAATGCATAAAAAAGAAAAGAGAAACAATCCTTTAACACATGCCTTTTCCTTTTATAATATTCTTAACATAGTGTTTTTTGGATCTGGGGAAGTGATTTAATTTCACGTTAGTGGAATTATTTGTTAATTATGTTGCATGTCACAAGGAAGATACTTTTCTGTCCATGGATTCAACCCACCTCTCTTTTTAATCATTGATATTGATCATCTTTTAATATTATCCTTCCCTTATTTTGCTGCCTAACCTATTATCTATCATCCTTTCACTTTCCCTTAGTGGACCTTCTAGCCACCATAGATCTACTAGACCCTCATTGCCCACCGTTGATCTCATATCCTATTTAATTTTCACCTTTATTCACTGTTTCTCTTTTGATTTTTAAAACAGCGTGTAACTTCTTTGGGAAGATCAACTAGCAGCCACTGATCTCAACCACCTACAATCCTGACCATTGATCAATGATGATCTTTAGCAATTCTTGATCTCCAACTTGTCATCTACCGTGCATGTTTTCCCAACAGACCCCATCTCCACCGTCGATCTTATCCATTGTCCATCTCCATCATCGATCTTATCCATCATCCATCTCCACCATCGATTTATGCCAAGCTTTAAACTTTTCTCTCTCTCCCGATTAATCTTCCTCCACACATCTTCCCACAATGGATTCTATCTGCACCATAGATATTTTTCCCTTTAATCCTCCGCCATAGATCCGAGTGGGTTGTAAGTATTTCCACTGATCATCGAAATTTATTTTTTCATGCAAATTTGATTAGCGGATCCACTACCCATCGTAGGTGTTCCTTCCCAAAGATCTACACCATAAAAAATTCCAGTCCATACCACAAGAGCTATTTCTTCATTTGTATCCCCTTTCAAAGCTTAGCCCATGGTTTTTATGAGGGATTAAAGACCCTAGACTCTAATTTAGCACTTATTTCATCATCTCTTGGCCACATTGCTAAAATTTTCACATACCACTCCCTTATTTCATTTCAAGCCTAATAATCTCAACTGTTAACTGAAACAATGCTTTAGAAACAATCTTACCCTTAATAATATTCTCAGCAATGTCGGATCTCTGACATTGTAATGGTTGATCAATTGCGACACAATCAACTGTGAAGTCAGGAGAACCTCTAAAGACCAAATACCATTTGAAATGGCATCTCGTAATAGTTCAATTACCCCACTATACTCGGCCACATTATTCAAGGATGTCTAGAGGCATAATCCTCCTGAAGACACAAGTTGACCCTCATGCACATAAATGAACCAAGCAGTAAAAGATAAGTTTTTTGTATGGAATATGGAACCATATTCAAATCATAAGTACATTGAAGACTCCATTGACATATTCCAAGAAATATGAAGCATGTCAACAAATCGACAACACTGCAAGGAAAACCTAAAAATGATGCAAAAATGTACAATAATATACAAGGTACTAGCCTAAGCTTGAAACTCGGGCATAGTAATTCTTAAGATAAATCCCATTTCTAGGATCCTTCAGTATGTTCCATTCATACCCTTCTAACTCATAGGCTCTGTTCTCTAGTACATGCCTCATGATGTAAGGACCATACCACATGGGATTAAATTTACCTGCCCACAATGGTTTGTTGGATTGATCATATAAAAGGACCAAGTCACCCTCGTTATACTAACACGAATGGAAATACTTATCATAATGGTCCTTGACATGACCCTTATTCACTTCTATTTCCACGACGACATTTTGACGCTACTCATCAAGCTGCTCGAGGTGGACTAATCGTTCTTATAAGTATGAGGTGTTAAGAAAGAGCTCTATAGTTAGTTTCAAGGAAGGGATCAAACATTCAACCAGTAAAGTCAACTCCACCTCATCAACCAATTGGTGTGGTGAAAAACCAGTGGAAGTATTAACCACGGTCCGGTAAGCCCACAAAGTAGGGTACACCATGGTATTCCATTTGGTTTTTCATTGTGTGATGGTTTTCTATAGAATGGTTTCAAGATATTTATTCACAACCTCAACCTAACCATTCACTTGGAGGTAATAATAGGCAGAACATTCCTGCTTCAACCACAACTTCAAATATAATTACTCCATAATATTATTATGGAAATTACTGTCATGGTCAGTGGAAATCTCCATTGGGATCCCAAATCGAGTGATAATCTAATTCAACACAAAGTGAGTGGCCGTCTCACCATCTCATTTAATTATAGGCATAGCCTCTTCCCATTTCATGAAGTAATACACTACCACAATAATATGATGATGCCCCCTAGCTAATGTTGGGTTGCAATCCATATAATCCATCATCCATTCAATGAAGGGATCGACAATGATAATAGGGTACAATAGGGAGGGGTGTGAACGAATGTTTTGAGAAAACACCTAGAAAGGGTAATATCTCTTGAACGCATTAATGCAATCTTTAAATATATTCCACCAATTATAACCCTCTCTTAGAATATTCTTAGATGTAGAAAGCCCGTATAAATGCCCACCACACACCCTACCATGGAATTTATTAAGCATGAACTCAACCTCCTCATGAGTCAAACAATGACGCAAGATATAGTGAACCCCACGATGATACAAGGTGCAGTCATTGATAATGAGGTAGTTCTTAGCATTATGGCATAAGCATCATTGCTCATCCCTTCATAAATACAAAGGGAACTTCAAAGTATGAATATAGACAATAATATCATCATACCAAGGGTCCATAGGCGAGATGAGGAAATGTTCTCATCCATAAATGAGTCCTTATGAATCGTGTTCTCATCTATCCTAGGGAGGTCTAACATCAGTTCCACGAAGACCAAAGTATTCTTTTATTTTTCCAAAACAAAATCAAGGTCAAACTCTTGTAAGATAAAAATCCATTTATTATATTTCCCCTCTATCATTCATTTTCCCAGGATGAACTGAAATGGATTGATATGTTCTACAATTGTGGTTTGGTTAATTAAGATGTAGTGTCTCAATTGTTTAACTGCATGAATAGTCACTAAGGCCAACTTCTCGATGTGAGTATAATGAAGTTTTGCATCGATGAGATTTTGGCTAAGATAATAAATAATGTGGTCATGGAGCTCATCATCCCCTTGAACTAGAACCATACCAATCGCTCTTGAGATGCAACCACATATCGTAATAAAATATATACTATAATATGATGGACTAAGCAGAGGGGTCGATGCCAAGGCTTTCTTAAGGGTGTCTATGGACTTCTGGGCTCACTCATACCATACGAATGGAGTATCCTTCTTCAATAAGTGCATAAAATCCTTGGTTAAATTAGTGTATTTCACAACAAATCGAAGAAAGGAATTAGCTATCCCTCAACCTTCAATGAATCGACCATAATCCCCTCCTTTGAAACAATGAATCCCTATAAGTGACCAGTCCTAACACAAAAGATGCACTTTTGAGGGTTCAAACAAATTTAATAACGATGACATATTTCAAAGAAAAAAAAATGTGTTGGATGATCCACTCTCTTGAGAGAGTGAGAATTGAGGTCGTGCAAATACACCTGAATGATACATTTAAGTTCGTGAAAGGAAAACATTATCTCCCACTGAAAAGTAGCTCTTAAATTTTTAGTTCAAAAGTAATTTTCTGGTATCCAAAAGTACCCCAAGGACATATAAACACAGTATTATGTTGATATTTGGGTTTAATTTGGATCTGATTATAGCACGAAAAACCGTCCATAAGCGAAAAAAATATTTCTTCTTGCACACTCATCCATAATATGATCAATAAATGGTGTGGGGAAGTTATCTTTAGGGCAGACCCTATTCATATCTCTAAAATAATAACACACATGGATGGTACCCTACTTATTATCTATAGGAATGGGGTTGGATACCCATTCGGTTATGAGAAATGAGTAACTGAATCCAACTATAAATGGCTTCTCTACCTCATCCTTAATGGTAGGTGCCTTACAAGGATTCACAACACGCAAATGTTGTCGAACATGCTTAGCATTAGATATACGTTTTTATTTCATGTTTGACAATACAGGGATCAATATCTAGAATTTATTCATATGACCAAGTGAATACATCACAAAAATAAGCGAATAGATCGGTGTATGTTTGAATCTCCTCGAGTGAACAATCATCACCGATATAAATGTTCTCTACTTTACCAGGGGTCTAATAAATGTTGATAGGAATGGTTGGTGATATGTTCTCCATGTTCCCTTTGTCATATATACCATGAGTACCTAATTGGAGCACAGGATGACCAATTTTATTGCTTAAGGTCGTCCAAAAATCATCACGCTCAATCTGTTGGAGCTATGGGAGGAAGTAAGATTGATGATGAATCTCCTTCCAAGGTTATTCTAGACCATTCATGGCCTCTATAATAGATTCATCTGAAGGAAAAGTGTCATTAAGGAATTCATGTGAGCATGACGAAGTGGTTGCCCAAGAAGAAGGCACAAAGAGATCCTCCTCTTCCATTTGTGAAGGGGACGGATCGAGTTCTGCAGTGATATTAAGTACATCTTAGTAGGTGGTATGTGTTGCAGATAATGACATTTTTGTGCTGATGGGAGAATGACCATCATATGATTTAACTAGAGAAGGGAGAGTCCACGAGTTGTTCAAAAATGAGGTACGAAATGAGACCGGACTCAAAGGTGACAAACACCACCAGATGTAGAATCAATAGCTAGGATTGGTGCCAAAGAATTAAAGGTTCCCATCAAAAAAGGATATATTTTGACACCAACATTCTTAGTTCCTAGATGATAATTATCAATTATCAGGATAGTGGGACCCAGTTATGCTGAGGAACCAGAATTATCAAATGATATTTGATTGATCATCACAATTATATCTTCGTAAGGATAGCACATGACATTAAATACCGACGACACAATCGACTTCATGGCATACATGCAGTTCCAACCCAGTAAAATATTATAATCAAGGGATGCATGAACCACCTCAAACTTAACTGGCATGATCTCCCCCCCCAATTGGACCTGAAGGGATGGAATAAGGCCATGCAGTCTAAAGGATCACACATCAAAAGTTGTCAACAAATTCATGGATTTGGACAACACGGGAGATCCAAAGCCCTTCTAACAAGACAAAGAGATCACAGATGTTGTAACACCTTCATTAATATTTGTATGTTTAAATATGGTATTCAAACACTCCACATGAACTTGAAAATCCACATGGTAAGGCAAGAGAGGTTGGACATCATGACTCTCAAACCTCAAAACACTAGGGCCATTTAGGTCAACCGCTCCTAAAGCAACTAACATCTCTTTCCTTTTTGATGGACAAGTGTGAAGCACTTCTAAGGACAAGACCACATAGGGATTTTTGACCAAATCCTCAATAATAGAGTAGTGTTGGGAAAATCAAGAATTAGCTTTGTGAGTCAAATGCTTGAGGACTCATTTCGGTACGTGTGGTATATTTTCAAGCTTGTCAATATGCAAAGGGATCTACGGAGGAGGAGGATATTTACCCATGTCCAGTTGTGATGGACCATAATAATGTGATCAGGTCGTAACATGAACAACTAAAATCATATTGATACAACCATGATCACTTTACAAGACCAACGAGTTTTGACTCCCAACAGCACCACTTCCAGCTGTCAAATTCTATTGGTGCAATCCTGACCAACAAAACCCAGTCGACAGGGGTTCCACTCTGTCGATGCTCAACATGCCATGATCTCCCTAAGCATCGGCCTAGATATATTTTACTGTGTCCAGCAACACGCACATAGCAGATTAGATCTCACCCGAGATGTTTGAGGGAGAGTTGTCAGAACCAAGTTTCCACAGTATCGAGGAGGGTTGGGGAATCAAATGTTCATTAGTTTAATTTCTAGATCTACTTTACTTACTGAATGATTCATCATGTTGGATTTAGTCATTCATCATTACAATAGATCTACCGGTGGGAAAAATAGATCTAAAAGATGACAACATCACATTATCCATTCATATGTAGATCTATTCATCATGCAGCATCAAAATCACAACAAAGTAAAACGGGAAAATAAAGGAGGCAACAGAAGCTCATATCAACCCACATCACATCATATTGAATCCGCAGAAAAAATCTCAGATCAAAATAGACACCGATCCAGTATTACATCCAAAATTCATTCACCATGTATATCTTGTCCAAAATTGTTGTGTCTCTTACATGCATAGTTCTTCTATTTATAGGATTGCGCCTTTACATTCAAGGTCCAATTTTAACTAACTTATAACAAACTTATAACTAAGTTAATGACTAAGGACCAATATTCCAAAGAAATGGTCAATAAGTACAAAAAGTGACATTAAAATATCAAAAGGTGGACTATTTTCTTCCTATCGCACTATATTTGCCTTGCATAGTGCCACATGAGTATACACAAAATCCTAGATGCTGTACAACTCACTTATCTCCAACCCCTTGCAAACAGGCCCCCAACATAGTCTTGTGGCTCGTCCTCAAGCCACATCAAATGGACATGGTGTACTCATTGGTCTTCATCTTGAAGTCATCGTAATGATGAGAAATTTTGGTGACTTGCGCTCGGAATTTCTATGCAACATCCTGACACATAAGTCGATCCTGCTTCAATGGGTGCTCCACTATCTTTGCATTGATATACTTCTTGCCGTCCTGCACAGCTTGCAGCGCAACAACAACTTTTCCTGATAGTTCGACTCCAATCTCTTGGAACTCGTCAAGCTGGTTGCTATATTTTTGATGTTATTCATGATATTTTACCACCTGTTGCTGCAGCTCCTTTAACTCAGTGGATTGTGTGATTGACACAATGGATGACATGGTCTGTAACGATTTATTCAGTGTAGCCAACTGGTTCTTAACTTCCTACAATTGTGTTGTCAGTTGTTCTAGCTGCTCATCGTTAACAATATTACCCCAAAACTGGGTCATTACCTTGGTGATATTCTTAGCATCTTGCTCTAGTTCATCAAACTATGATGCAATCTCTTCAATGATGGTCTTTCACTCTTCAACCTGCTCTGGTGGTGTGTCCGGGTATACCAAGACATTTAGTAGGTTGTTTTCCATCTGGAGCTGCACAATGACTTCTCCAAGTCGCTTGTCCTTTGCAACTACATCCAGTTCTATTGTGCTTTCATGTATGTGTTGACAGGCCACATCAATAGCCTCTTCAACCTTGCCCCTTCTAGAAACCAGCTGCGCCTTTTAAATAACAAGGCGGTCGGTTTCCTTTTTCAATGCAGTAATCTCCACAGTAGCTTTTCTTGCTAGTTCATCTTGTTCCATCTTCAATGCTTCAATCTCCCATGCTCTTTCTTCTATGAGCTGCTCCTTTCCCTATTTCAACCCCTCTACTTCCTTCTTGAGCTTCTCATCTTTGTCCTGCGACTGCAAGTACTAGTCGCTGATCTCTTTCTACCTATTAGCCAATTCTTGGCTTCCAACCCACTGCATTTGTACTAGAGTCTAGGTTGATAGCATGTTGATATCCAAGGTGATACTTTGTAGCTGGTGCAGTGAGGAAGTCACATCTACATTTATGGCATCGATTACAGTCGAGGGAACCTAGATGTTCCTATCCCTTGGCTCAGTGCTAATCAACGGGAATTACTGCACAGTGAAACTCTCTGTTTCTCTATGTAAAACAACATTATAAACATAATCCAAATTTGTTCTTACCTCAGCAAAGCCTTCCTAGGTGGACTGGCACATTGCAGTCACTGCTATATCATATTTATTTGTGACCACCTTAACAAGCCATTGCAATTGGACCTCCAACATTGATCTAGTACTATTGTTGGCATCATGTTCCATTCTTTGCTTTGTTTTGAATTTGTTAAGGAGGTGCTCTGTGTCCGTATCAGTATCGATTGACGATTCTCCATCAGACTCATGAAGACTCTGCTTTGGGTGCGTAGGATATTTAGGAGCATTTGGAAGTGGCCCCTCCAATACTTCATCTATTGTCATTGGATCGCGCCATTCTGCAAGCCAATCCTTAACCAATGCTTCAAATTCTTCATCTATCACCTTATAGGCCATGGATAACCATTGTTTATCAGGGTCACGGCATTCCTGGATCTGAAGAGTGTGCAGTCCGATGGTGATCTGCATAATTCGCTGATATTTTACTGCTGATGCATTCGATCACCTTGGGATTTTGAATGCTGCTTCTTGCAATGCCTCCTAGTAGACCCAAAAGTGGATCGCACAATCCATTTTCTGACTTGCCTCCTCCACCCACCACAAGTTTTGATACCGTGCGCCCTTTCACACCTTGGCAGCTTTGACCGCCATCCCTTGGTAATCCTATGGCTTCATCCAAGCCACTAACATGATTAATATTAGTATCCAACTATAAGAAAAAGACTGCTCTCTAGCCTGAACTGCAATCATGTCCTCCATTAGTTGATTCACCAAAAATAGGGACTAGTTCATTTGGACTCCCTCGACGCATTTCTGTGCACATGCATTAACTCCTGAAGTGCATTGAATAGGGCAATTCTTTCAAACAATCTTACTTGCCAGTATTCACGCACCAATATGCATCGTTCTGTCATTGATGTTATTGATGCGATAGGCTCTGCCATCATGTTGTAAATCATAGAGCTCCTTTAACCGAGCCACTAAGTGCTTATCATTATCTCTTCCTTTGAAATATTGTGATGGGTCTTCCCCATCCTTCGGCAATCCCGTAATCTTAGAAATCAAATCCACTGTGAGCATGATTGGTGTGACCAACCACAATGTTCCTCCATGAAAAAATGCCAAAAGATGTTTGATGCACGTGTTTTCTTCATTTAATCACCCAAAATATAGCATTTTGATAAGCCCCAATAGTCTAGAGTTGTCCAGTCCTTCCACCCATGGTTGAAAAATATGTAGGATGGGTGCTCTTGTGACTGCAGGACACGGCTCATAGGGATCATCTACTACATCCTTCCACACCAACAAGTCGTGGTGCTCATACTTCATCTTGATCAATGGAGAGATAATGTCGACAGTGCAGGTCATCCCCTTTGGCAGTGGTGATAGTTTGTGATGATACTTATGATTTTTGGTCCGACGTCGAGGTTTCACACCAGGACAGGTAGGAGCAATGTACCCTAGAATAACCTTAACAGAGATCCCTATGCAAACTATCGAATCAACTATTCCTGAGCTAGAGGGCACTATATGGGAAGTTCCTTCCCCTTGCGCTCAGATGAAAGCTTTCGTCTACCTCTTTTGTGGTGGTGTTGAGATTGTCTTCTCGACCTTCCGCTTCCCCCACAGAATCAATGATGATCTAACTGGCATGCTCATTATTTCTTCAATGATGGTAGTCAATTGAACCGGGGACTTGTGCTCACTCGATAATTCTACTGTTTCAGGGTTTCTCAGCATGCCAAACCAATATACCACCCTAACGCACACCCTCTATTTTACTCTACAACTCACACACTTCTCTCAACAAAACTCAGCT
Source organism: Pseudotsuga menziesii (assembly GCA_001517045.1). Taxonomy (NCBI): domain Eukaryota; kingdom Viridiplantae; phylum Streptophyta; class Pinopsida; order Pinales; family Pinaceae; genus Pseudotsuga; species Pseudotsuga menziesii. Next base: position 388,371 of record LPNX011144307.1, read on the forward strand.
TCAACTGTTCTTTGCAATTCAACTCAACACAACTCACTTGGTGCTTTCAACCTGCATTAAGGACCTTCTTATAGCATGCGACCACTCATTACTAAATCATCCACCTCCATCATGACTGAATCCTGCATTAACCACCTAGATCCGTCATCGATTTTGTCCATCCAATGGTTGGATCATCCATAAATGTACAATGTTTCAACAAGCGCCGCTGGCTAACTGTTTTCATTTATTGCTGATTTGACTATATCACAGCCCTTTGGCTACTCATGTTGGGCCAACAACTCTATGCAACTAACTCCTATGCTTGCGCAACTGCTTCCTCTTGGAGTGCCCTTCTCTCCTCTATCTACTATTTTTTTTCTTAGATCACAGTGCTTCAAGTATTGCATGTCCCTTCCCCTGTCTGATAGGGCTTCAGGTGGCTGCCATTCACAATATTTGGCAGTACCATGCCATCTAACTACTGTAATTGAACTGCACCTGCAAAGGTAATAGAATTGACAAGATATGGACAAAGCCAGTGATTTTGTAGCTTACTTGGATGCTTCAAGAACTTGTTGTCATATAGAAGCACCAAATACCCTTGCTGAAAGTGTTTCTTGTTTATGTGGCGATCATGCCATGCCTTCTGTCCATCTTTCTCAATGCGTTGGTGGAAACCTGCAATGAAATGGTCTTCATAGAGCTGTATCAATTGCACTACATGCTCCTCTAGCACAACATCATTATCCATTCTAGTCGCAGCAATAATGTGCAGACTGGGAATGATGTATTACATAGGCATAACTGCCTCTTTCCCATATACCAATTTGAACGGTGTTTTCCTTGTCAATCATTTTCATGTGGTGTGATACACCCATAGGACTACAGGAATATTTAGGTCCCAGTCATCTTGGTAAGTGTGTGCTCCAATATTTTGTTGAATGCCTCCACCGTTCCATTTGCCTGCGGATGGTATGGGGTACTTTTCTTGCATTGAACCTGCAATTCTTCTGTCAATGCTCGTATTGTACAATGGATAAAATGACTCCCTTGATCACTCATCAATATTCTTGGGCACCCAAACCATCTCACAATATTCTTGAATATAAATTTGGTTGTCATCGCAACAGTACAGTCCACAACTGGTGCAGCCTCTTCCCATCTCGTTAGATAGTCCATCGCAGTAATTATGTAGCATGCACTAGTTTTTTTCTCATGTGGATCAATGAGACCCACAAAGTCTACCACCCATTTATAAAAATTTTGCAGAGTTACCTGGGGTATGAGTGGCATCTCATCCCATTGCGATGTTTTTCCAATGTGTTGACAGACATCGCAGCTCCATGCATAACCTTCCCCATCATTATGAAGAGTGGGCCACCAAAGCCTTGTGCGAAGCACCTTCCACACGGTAGCCTGTCCTCCATAGTGTCCCCTAGTGATTCCAACATGTGCTTCTTCTAGAATATTCTCTTGTTCATGCGAGAGGACACATTGCTGGAAAATTTCATCAGGTCCCATGTTATACAAGTGTCCAACAATAAACTGAAAATCAAAATCTTTAACAACCAACTGCTTCTTTTGACTTGTGGAAAGTTCTTCTCGTGCAACTCCCATTGCTAAGAATTGGATTATTGGTGCATAATGGTCATCTGCCATGTCAACTCAGAACAACTGCGCATCTATTAGTCCATCTTCAAGGTTAGTAGGTTCCTCACCCGTCTCAATTCTAGAGAAATGATCAGGGCCAACATTCAAGTGACCTGACTTTACGATGATATCAAAATCAAATTCCTGAAAGAGGAGTAGCCATCTGCATATCTGCCCCCCCAACATAGGATTATTAACTAGATACTTCAAAGATAAATGGTTAGTAAACATCTTGAAGTGTCCTCCTAGAAAATAATGCCTGAATTTTTTTCCGTGCATAAACCGTTGCTAGCCCTTCATGCTTCATGGTTGTATAATTCTTCTCTGTGAATGATAGCTTCTGATTTGCAAAATAAATAGGGTGATCCAAGTCACCTTCCCCTGGCTGCGCGATCACTACTCCTAGCACAATAGAAGATGCATCAACATGAACATGGAACTCCTTGTTCTAATATTAGGAATACAAGTATCGATACCGAAGCCATCTTGGACTTTAGCATGTCGAAGCTACTCGGACACTCTAGACTCCATTCAAATATCGCGTCTTTCTTCAATAATTTCTCCATAGGGGTAGTGATCACAGTGTAGCCTCTGATAAATTTGCGATAATATCCTATGTTCCCCAATGTTTCCCGAAGCATCTTTACATTGGTTGGTGGGGGAAAAATCAAGATGAGAGCTATCTTTGCAGGGTTGACTAGTAACCCTTGCTTGCACACAATATGACCTAACAGGAAGCCGAATGGGGTGCAAAAAAAGCACTTTTTGGAGTTCAACATGATCTGGTGTTGGTGACACCTTTCCAGCATCAGTCCAAGGTTGGACAAATGATCCTTGATTAGAATGTACACTTTCCAATCATCCATGTACACCTGTAAGAACTTTTGAATGAAATCCTTAAAAGAAGCAACGAAGACCCGAGAGAATACCACAGGGGCATTATTCAACCGAGAAGGCATCATTGTATATTTAAAACATCCCCATTTAGTGACGAATGTTGTTTTATGTCGGTCCTCTTTGGTGATTCTGATCTGGTGATAACCCAAAAACCCATCTGTAAAGGAGTACATTTCTTGACCGCCTACTCCAAGTACCTCATCAGTGAACGGTGTTGGAATCAGGTCATGCATACAGACATCGTTTAGTTTCCTAAGGTTGACAAAAATACGAACTTCACCAGTTTTCTTATATTGGACCACCATAGGACTGATCCATTCTGACTCTTGAACAGGTTCAATGATTCCAATGTCCAACATACGATCAAGCTCAGCTTTGACTCTTTCTTTGTATCATGGATTCAGATGATATGGTATCTATCTCACGGTTTTGGCATCTGGCTTCAGCGGGATTTTCATTTACCCTAGACTACCCAATATCCCCTTCATTTCTAAGAATTTTGCTGAAAATAGATCTTGAAACTCATGTAGAAGATCCGTGATCTTGGCCATGGTCTCCTCATCCCAGTAGTCCCCAACATTTGCGAACTTCGGATTCTCATTCGTTCCAATGTCAAATTTCTTAATCTTCAATGGTTGAGTCATGGGATCGGTCGGCACATCCGGTGCTGCGACATCACAACTCCCTTTAGTCTCTAAAATATTAATATTTTGTAACTCATCATCATCCTCCAACTTGCCAGACAAATTATAGCATTCCATCATCGATTTCATGTGGCAATGCGCATGTGGATCCACAAGATATGCGACTGGCACAACTTTCAAGACTACATCTCAAAGGATCTGAAGTGCATTGTGGACATCCATATTGGTGTTTTTAAAACTAAAAGTGTGGGTGAAACAAACCATCAACTCCTCCTAGGTATTTATTTCTCTGCGCAGCTGAGCGGATACATACCAGGACCTTGACATTTCATCTAGGGTATGAATTAAGGCATGGACCCATTCATCCTTTGGTTTCGCTGCCCATATCATTTGACACTCCGCCAAATGGTTGTTAGGGTCATTCTATCCATCATACTTCCCAACGTGTTACACCTCTATGGTACCAAAATGGAATGTCATCAGCCTGCAACACTGCGTCCATCTCGTAATCGTTTTCTTATGAGCTTCCCACCAGTGGGAAGGAGTTACCTTCAATGCTTCCTCCAGTGCTAATAGCCGTTAGGGCTCTAAGACTCTTTCCTCAAATATTTCTAAAAATGCAGGTAGCTCAGGTAACCCTCCATATACTGGCAATTCAATAATTTCAGTTGCAACATGGCACAGAGATTGCATAATCATACCACACTTTCTAAAGGATACCTCATGCATGTGGTTTTGCCAATTTTTGAGCTCATCATCAGAATCAGAGGACATAGAGCTAGCGCTGTGCTGACCAAGTTATCCCTCTACAGTCAGGTAGATATAGTCTTCAGAGATGTTGTATGCATGATCCCACCCCTTGACAGTTGTTACACCTAAATCTTGTGACCATCATGTTATGAGATAGGTATTCCCTTTTCTTCTCCAATCCCTCAAATTTTTCCTTGGAGAAATGAAGGTTCAAATTATCCCCTTGCAATTTTTCCTTTTTTTGAGTTGGTAACGCTCCTGCCCCATTGAAAATAAGCGTTACCCAAGTAAAAAATGCTCCTGATACATGAGAAAGAAGTGGTGCCACCGCCTCTATCCTTACTGCAAGAAGCGTTACCCCCCTAACAGCGCCTCTCTGCTTCATTAAAGGAGCGGTGCTCGAGTTTTCAAGGAAAAAATAGAATCTTCGAGAGGCTTCTCGAAGCTTACCTCTATGGAGCCTCATCCCTATGGTTTAGGAACCAGCTGGATCTCGAGATCCTCCCTTTTTGGATCTTATCTCCACCTCACCCATGAGATCCTCAACCATACCTATCTTCCCATGCCCTTAAATACTAGCTCATCCCCCATGGGAGAAAGGAGGATGAATTGTGTTGCATACCCAAACTCTGCCAAAATCATTCTTAAGTATTTGAAGGAAAGTTCAAGTTAGAGGCAAGGTGCCATTGGAAGGAACTATCAACACTAAGGCATAAAGGTTGTAGTCTCTCCGATCATTTCTAATAAAAAATGTCTTTTCTTTCCCATATTTATTTATTCATTTGTATATATTTCTTGAGTCCTTGGTCATGAGCATAGATCTAGTTGATTATATTGTATGCTATCAAGTTTCTCTTGTTGTTTTCCATATTTTACAAGTTCTTTTGTGAGGATAGAGAGGACAAATTTTGAGAGAAGTATCATGCAATCTCATTCAAGTGATTAACCAAATCTAGGGGAAGTTTAACATTTGGTGTTTGTGTTTTGTTCTAGATTTGAACCATTAAGACCTAGGGAACCAACTCTTGTGTGCAGGAGGAGCGTATTTCCGGCTAACAACAGCTTCATCCTTCACAGGTTCAATGTATATTCAGCCCTCGGTTGGATCGATGGGTGCGATGACTCGAATGTCCTTATTTTTGAATGTCATCATTTGCTTCTTAAAATTAATCACGACCACACTGCCATTATCCCACCCAATCCCCAACAACATAGGATAGGAGCATTCCCCATTAAGGACTTCAATCACATCAAAGTCAGCATGTGTTCTCATACCTTCAACATCGACAACCAAGTTCATTACCTGTAAAATGGGTTGCACCTTATCTTGGTTTTCCAATTGCAGCTACATAGGGGACCAACCCAACTTTGGGCTCCCCATTTTCTGCCAGGTCTGCTTAGTCAGGATGTTCACATTCGATCCCAGGTCTAGTATGACTGAGTCCACCTCATAGTCACCAATCTAGATATTCATACGCATCTCTTTTCCTATATTTTTCTTCTACAAGGAGTTCACTACAGATTCCTTCAGTTCCTTTCCTGGATGGTACAAAAAACTCTCCAGCTCAACAAGAGCCTTGGGATCTTGTTCCATTGCTAAGAATTTATCAAAGAGATGTTGCAAGGTACCAGATACTGTGATGGTCCTGCTTCTAAGGATAAATCAAAACCATATTGCATTTCATAGAAAGGAAACTTACCAAAATTGCGTTCGATCGCATCTCGAGTTTCAAAAAATGTCTCTTTTTCAGTCACAATATCAAACGTCACTTTCTTATTTAAAGCTAATCAAACTTGCAGTCAGGGTCCATCATCTCCCATCATTGCACCTCCGTAAGTGATAATGGCAATGTCGACATCCTGCATTCTAGGGTGTACTAAAATTGTCACAACTATTGGACCTTGAGTCTAGTTCATCAATGGAATCTGATCTAGTGGTGGATTCTGGTTCAGTGGTGGGTTCATAGGTTGATTCACGATCTAGTTTTGGAGTGAAACTTGATTCTAGGCCTGGATCTATAACTAGTTCTTGGTTGGTAGCTGATTTTGAGTCTGCAGCTGAGATTGATTTTGTAAATGTAGAATGTTTCCAGTTTTCTATCTTGCGATTAACTGTGGGAAGTTCTCCACGATATGATCAATCATTGCACAGTACATGCATGAGAACTGCAAGTGTGGGAAGTCTCTTTGATAATTCCTGAATATTCCACAATTATAGCATTGGACAGATGCACGACCTTGTCCAAAACCTCCTCCTCTGCCTCAGAATCCTCTGTGGAATCCCCCTTATTGTGGGTACTGCAGATGAACTACCTATTGTGGTGGAGGATTTGGTTGTTGCTAAATAAAGTGTGGTGCTTGAATGTATTTTGGATGCACCTGGGCTATTGAAATTTGATTGTATGGTTGTTGTGGTGCGAACTACAGTTGTGGCGCAAACTGTGGTTGCGGCTGCAGTGGAAAAAACTGCATCTATAGCGATGGTGTGTACTATGTCTATGGTTGAGCATTGACCATCTAAGGCTATGGACATGGTTTCTAGACTGCAAGATGGCCTTTGCCCTTCATGAAATATGAATCATAGGTTCTTTCCTGAAGCAAATCTTATGCCTTACAGTCTTTATTCTCGTGCTCGACTGAGCAACATAATGAACAGTATAAATTGTCAAGATTTGACACCATCTTTTGCATATAGATACATTCCTCATGTCGATTTCCATAGACTTGGAATATGCGACACCAAGGTACACCACCTCTACTCAACGAGTTTGGAGCTCTAGATAACAAATAGTTTCTAAATTTGAGGCAAGTATCTTTGGTGTGGCCATCTGCGTGACACTGAGTGCACCAAATATCTACATGTTCCTCCTTACCTTTCTTGATATCCTGCAGAGTGAGTGTGAGTTTCACTGGCTGCACCTAAATTTGATTCATCCTGACTGCACTCTCTTTGATAGGTAAAGATTCAAGCTTCATCGAAATCTCCAGGGCTTCGCTCTGCATCGCTGTATTTTTCTACATCAATGGTTGTCTGATATGAGAAACCAATGCTATGATAAACAATTCTTTATGTTGTACATCACTCATCGAAAAACTAAATCTAGACATCAATGTTTTGAACCTCTGATTGAAGTTCCAAACGGTCTCATTAGGAAATTGCTTGATTTCTTTCAGCTCTATAATGTATTGTGCTTCCGAATTTGGTTTTTTGAATTCCTTTATTAGTCCCATCCAGATCTCATCCAATTTCTTCGTTGGAGTCCCCTAAGGAACTTGGATAAACTTGATAAACTAATCAAGTGTGCGACCCCTCAGAGTAGTCGCTAATTGTCCTTTCTTTACATCATCATTAGTGTCCTGTCTAACAGTCCATACTACTTCACATAAAAACCAGTACTGCTTAGGATCATCAGTCCCATTTCCATGGAGAAAGGGTAGCTTAATGTCATTGCTCGCCATCCTGGGTTGCCTTCCTATATATGCTGATCTATTACTAGATTGTTTCTGGCACGTCAGACAAGTCAACATGGGACTTGTATTTTTTCTTGAGTTTGGAGTAGTGCATGGAGGCGTGGGTACATTGCTGCTGAGGTTTGATCTTACCATCGTTCTGGGTGTAGCTTGGTCCTATTTTTCCTCTTCGTTAGTGTAGGGTTGCTTCGTCCCATGTGGTTTTCCTTCGCAGTCTTATGTTCTGATCGCAGTAGGACCTTCCCCTATCATATGCCTCTTCTCTAGTTAGAACCGTGCTCCTCCCCTTGTACAACCATGTCCTTCCTTGGATTCCCTCACAATCTCATCGAAACTTGTACCCATCTATCCCTTACCTTCTCATTTGTCTCCCCCCTTGGTCTTGGTATCCACAACCTCCACACACCAGGGTGTTACTACTCTAGGTGCACCTTGAGTATACCCTTTTCATAAACCATCATTTTAATTGATAACTGAAGTGACAATAAGAACATACCTCTGGGTCCATTGAATAAATCCCTCTCTGCTTCGGTGTAATATTTATTGGTTTTGATAGCGAACTCGATGATATATCCCTCTAGGATACTATCCAACCAAACCTCGACGGTGTGCGACGCTCTATTGTCAGGTTCCTGTGGATCCTGAATCAGTTTAGGGGTCCAGGACATCGGTTCTCCTCCTTTAAAGTTGGTCTTCTTGTATGTGAATCATGCCAGATACTCATACAATATGATAGGAACTCGCCAAATAAGTATTCATGCAGATCGTCATGGATGTATCTTGCTAACCACTTGTTTGTTGTCAGCCCAGGGTTCTGATTTTTTGCCTCGAAAAATTCTATCAGCTTCTGATCAAACCAATATTGAAGTTACGGATGTGTTGGATGCCACATCCATTGTTGGGTAACCATTTGTTGAGTGCCTCATGCCCTCCTCTCAGTCGCAACGAGGTATAAAAAATGGAACCATTTGTTGGCGCAATCCCGACCAACAAAACCCAATTGATATGTTTTCCACTCTGTCGACACTCAACACGCCGCGATCTCTTTGAGCATTGAACCAGACATGTTTTACCCTGTCTAGCAACACTCGTAGAGTGAATGAGGTCTCACCTGAGATGTTCGAGGGAGAGCTATCAGAGCCAAGTTTCCATACTATAGAGGAGCGTTGGGGCATAAAATGTTCATCAGCTTAATTTCCATATCTACTTTACTTACTGAACCATTCATCATGTTTCATTTAGTCATTCATCATTACAGCAGATCTACCAGTGGGAAAAACGGATCTAAAAGATGACAACATCTCATTATCCATTCATATGCAGATCTATTCATCACTCAGTATCAGAATCACAGCAAAGTAGAACATGAAAAGAAAGGAGGAAACAAAATCTCAAATCAACCCACATCACATCATATTAAATACGCAAAACAAATCGCATATCAAAATAGACATCGATCCAGTATTACATTCAGAATTCATTCACCATGTATCTCTTCTCCAAAATTGTTGTGTCTCTTACATGCATAATTCTTCTATTTATAGGCTTGAGCCTTTACATTCAAGGTCCACTTTTAACTAACTTCTAACAAAATTCCAACTAAATTAACCACTAAGGATCAATATTCTGAAGAAATGGTCAATAATTACAAAAAGTGACATGAAAATATAAAAAAGTGGACTATTTTTTGCATATCGCGCTATCGTTTCCTTTCATGGTGCCATGTGAGTATACACAGCATCCTAGATGTTGCGTAACTCACTTATCTCCAATCCATTTCCAAAAAATTCCTCGGAGTTGTATTTTGATTATGTGGAAGGGGATCGATCATCTCAATTGAGCTTTGTGCAATAAACTTCGAGGTCTTGTCAATCCTAGGGAACAAGTGTGTAAGATGGTCTCCTTTGCAAAGTTTACATGGGAATTTGACCTTCCATTTAGTTTTATTGTCCCCATCAACATTTTCGTCATTCTTGGCATAATTAGCATTCTCCATTTTATTCCCACCCTTCTTATTATTCTTCCCATTCTTCCTATTCCATTTCGGTTGTTGGTTACCCTTATGTTTCGAAGGCTGCACAGAATGTACATCTATCGATTGGGTGGGGGTGGATGAAGTTGTATCTTGTCCGACCGAAAATGGGTTAATAAAAAAAATTCATTTGATTTGTAACCTGGTCCACAGCTTTTGCATTCACAGAGCCAGCAGTGCCTTCAACATGAGGCCCGAGTTTAAACTTGGGGTCATGATTCTACCTTGGTGCATCAAGAGTAATTTCATAAAGTATCCCAGACTGAGCATAGATCACATCTAATTTTTGAGCTCATAAAATGTCATGTTCCTCAGTAGCCACTTCGGATGTTGAAATATCCTTCTCGATATAAGGCAATAAGGACCTAATGAACCACTTGAATAGGAATTCCAGTGGAATGTTGGCCTTAATCAATAGATTTTGTCTACACCACTTTGCTAAAAGATCGACAATATTTTGGTACGAGCATCGTAGTGAAATGAACACTGAAAGTCATTAAGGAAGACCATGTCCAAATCATTAAAGTTCTGGTATGTGCCCCCATGCAAATTTATATACCATTTTGCAGCTAGACCCATAAGGATGTGTTGAAATAGTCTCAATCAGACATAATCATGATTCAATGAATTCAAAGAGCACTAGAGATAAAAATTTGTAATGTGATCTCCAGGATCCTTGCCATTCTTACCTTCAGGGTTTGAGATATTTGAAAGATGCTTGGAGAGGACCAGAGGCCATGCCCGTTCATGAAACACTGGGTTATTCGTGAGTCTATACATATTAGGAATATTCAACATAGCTAAAAAATGGAGCATAGGTTGCAACATTTGATTCCATGCCCCATGGAAAGATTGATTTTGATACGGAGGGTTTTGGTAAATTCCATGACCTTGAACAGTGAGATAGTAACTTCCTCCCATTTGACCGATGTAAGGATGAACAAGCATTTTCATGTAAGGAATTCCTTGGGAAGGGTGAAAAATATTACCAAAATTACCCATTTGATGTACTGGATAGACCCCAGACACTTGAGGAGGAACGTAGTCTCCGGACACAGGGATTCCAAATGTCGGGGGACCATGTCCTCCCAAGGGCCCACTCAAGTTATGGGGAGGATTCATAACGAGAAATATATTCTAAGGGATAGGTGTAGTGGATGATGGAATAAAGATGGGATAAAGTTGTATCCCTAATGTTCACATATCCACCACCATCGGAAAAAGGACTAACACTACTATGAGGAACTGATGAAGGGGGCGGTCCCCCTCCAACAAATAGAGTAGAAGGAGGGATGTGACCACTTCTTAAATAATATGTAGTGTAAGGAGTTTTCCCCTCAATCCAACACTAGGGTTACTATTCAGAACATGGATAGATTATGGTATGCTAGATGAAACATTTAGAATGCCAAAAGTAAAAGGATTCGTGGTAAAGGGAATAGTCTGAGGCTCAATACCTGACCACCTCAAGGAAAAGTATGCTTTGTGATATGAATAGAATATGAACTCGAAAGGGTTTTTTCCTAGAGAGAGAGAAGGACTAGAAGCATTATGGTTTGTGTAAGCCAAAGTCCCAGGTGTTAGTGCCAGAAATTAGACTACTAAAGAACATGCCAACACAATCTCATAAAATAAAACTAAGTAAAATAGGTTTTTAGGGTTTTGGTTTATGGTTTTGGTTTTAATGGTTCATCAGCAAGGAGGAAATAAACATCCACAAGCTAATACAGAACTGAATCATGCAAGTTGGATAAACTGGAGATCAAACACATCCCAATAAGCCATAAACATAAAAAATACCAATTCCACCCACAGGCTACAAGCATTTACATGAATAAACCTTTAAACAGGAAATGAAATTGTAGACTGAGCAATCAACCAGATCAGAAATGAAAAAAGCATGACAGGTAAAAAGGATTATTAGTTTATATATAATCAATAACAGTTGTCCACTTACATAAGAGTTATAAATGCTAGCTTGAGAAATCAAAGCTCCAAAAGCCTCTCCTTGAGTGAAAAATCCCACCCAAAACTGTATGTTTGTATTCCTTTTATCATTACAAAAGTAAATTAGTTCCATAACTACCTTCTATGTCTAAATTTGAAACAGCTACATCAATTAGTTACATGATAACTCAAAATCTTTAAAGACAATTAACCCAAAACTAGCAAATCGGATTTGGGGAAATTTGGCGAATTTCTGAAAATTTGGGTCTCAAATACGCCTTCATATCTCTCGATCTGGGACACCTGTGTAAAACCTGAGAGATGTTTTTTTAAATGAGTATGTTATGAACAAAAAAATCTCTTGGTTTTTCAAAATTCTCCTTCAATTTATTGGAATGCGTGCTGAAAATTTGTGACTAAAACAGGAAATTATTAAATAATTAAAACCCTGAAAATAGGCCACAAAGATGAATTCGAATCGCTCAAAAGATAATAGTTGTTGAAAAAATGAGCGAGGGTTTTGTGAATGAGTTATTTTTGGACAAAAACCTCTTTTTTTTTTCCCGAATTCATTTCCATATCCTCGTAATATGCTTCCAATGACAATGACAAAAACAGGAAAAAAAGAGCTGCTACAGGAATCTCTTCATGAAAATATTTTGACAAAGGAGTAAAAAATGAGGGTTAGATTATAAATCAAAACTTGGAATAAAATTTTATTATAGGTTTTTGAAAGCTTAAATATGTACATATTAACTAATAATCCCAAAAGACAAACCTTAAAACTAAAATAATGAAATAATTCAATCATTAAAAGCATTAAATCCAACCAAAATTGTTGATTGTCAAAAATTCTTAAAATCAACATAAAATGCAAAATCATTTTAAACCAACGGTTGAAAATTAGGACAAAAAGAATAGATAAACTAAGAATAATATCTAGTTATAACACTAGGGATCCATAAGGAGGTGGTAGAAGGAGCCCGATGGGATTCTCCACCCAACGTAGATGATAGGTACGTAGGGATCTCCAGAGTGTTATATATAGTACTCATCCATTAAAGTCTAATAAGTCCCCTATGGGTAAGAGGACCAGTATCATGTCTCTAGCTTTTGTAAATAGGCTGTGTAGGATCAAAAGGACATAAACATGCTAAGTGACGAGATTTACGAGGAGCCAAAACTCGATCCATGATGAATCTACAAAAGAGACTCAAGTAACCGCGATCTGTAAGGCCAACTAGTGAACACATATCAAAACCCTAGATAAGATAGGACAAATGCACACAAGAAAGGAATGAGGATAAATGAGATCCCAAATGCAGTAGGTATTCCTCTCCTAGAGAGTCCTGAGACTCCCTTGTACTACAAGAAGAGGCGTGTAACCAATTATAGTGGCCCTCATCTTCAACACATAAAACGACTATGCCGTCAGACCCCTACCTAGACAAGAAACTCACAAAGTAACATTTGCAAGTACCCCTTGTGATACCTAAGAAAAAAAATAAGCTCACCTAAATATAATTGATGCTCATGTGGGCAGTCACAGGAGGGATCCACCATATGGGAAAGGTAACTAAGCCTGAAGCTTGAAAGCACCAAAGGTACCTCAAAATCCCCGAGATATGAATAGGATCCTGTAAATATATTTGGTGCTCACTAAAGGTAGTGGAGGGATATCCTCACCATCAATGTGGATGCTACCTCATGCTTAACTCTTGTGTAAGAGGAGCCTCCTAATAAAACCAATTATAGCAAGGAATTCTCCTCTCCCTGTTCATGAACCTATTTGTTTCTATTTTATAGTATTGGAAAAGTTTACTCACACATTCCTATTCCAAGACTCTAAAACCTAAGCTTGTTGGTGGAACCTATAAAATAAAATCGTTCTACCCAATTTTAAATTAATACTTCATTTTAATAGTATTAATTTGTCACAGTGGTCTAGGAACTGAAAACACACTCACACAAAGAATACAGACAAATATGCATAAAATTGGCAAAATGGTGATGCAATGGAAGTAGCAGCTCTATATAATCAATTAATAATGAATAATACAATACAATGATCATGCAAGATCCATGAATGCAAAGACGATTCGAATTCCCAAGGAGGCCATTCGAATTGAATGAATGGGTGTAGCTTAACTAACTGTAAGCCACAGTAAACACACTAGTTAACCGACTGATCAAGTGTTGATTGACTCAACTGAGTCCTAGTTGAAGTCGGAGTGCAATGAATGACTGAGTCTAACTGAAAGTAGCTCAGACACATGTCACTACATGCCAACCAACAAGTAGTAGTGCATCAATAACTCCAATGAACCCTGATGAGGTTAACTGAAGTCAACTGGTCATTAGAAGTAGTTATAGGTGCATATGTTAGCTCTGGTTCATAAATAATCATTAAAAATAATTAAATAATGAATGGAGGCACCTTCACCGCTTAACGTAACTGATTGTAACCATCAGTTATCAATTAGGTCCATTTATGACACTTAGATCACTCCCAGAGTGCTCCAGTTGGCGTCCCCAAATGAAGGAGAAGACTTAGTTGGCCTCCTTGACTGAAGTTAGGCATGGGTGTGGTCATGATGATGTCATATAGTGCTCCTCTAATGTCATTAAGTCAATAAAACTTAGGATAGTGGTTTAACAAGGCCAAATTGGCCAAATTAAGTGTGCATGTTTGGTAAATGTCTCGAACACCCCCCCTTAAGTAGAAACATAAAGTGCATGAAATGATAGGGCCCTGGAAACTAAGGCCATAGGTCACCCTATACAATAATGAAACTCAAACAATTCTCAAAAATAAATCTAAGTGAGGAAAAGCAGAAAAACCCAGTGGGAAACCCTCCCCCTCAAGATGAACACTAAAAGTAGTCTGATCACCCTAATGAACTCACCTCCAATAGTGAACGGAGGTAAGTGAACTTCTTTTCTGAAAAGCTCTTGTTGAAGATGTCTGCAATCTGCTCATCAGTTGGGTAGTATTGCAGAATGATGGTCCTATCATGAACTAACTCTCTGGTGTAGTGCATGTGTATCTCTACATGCTTGGTCCTTTTCCTGGTAACTGGATCTGTGGATATATTAATAGCACATTGATTGTCACAAAAGAGGACAGTCGACAAAGTACTACCAAGATCAAACTGTGAAAGAATGCCTTGCAACCAAACAGCTTGGATGCAAGCATTCACCGCTCCTCGGTACTCGGCCTCTGCTGAAGACAATGCTATGGCATCCTACTTTTTTCTAGACCAGCAAATGGGTCTACCACCAAACATGAAGACATATCTGGAAGTATACTTCCGATCAATAGAATCACCCACCCAATCAGAATCTATGTAACCAACCAGCTCTAGCTCGGAGTCTGCAACATAGTGAATGCCGTAGGTATTAGTTCCCTAAATGTACTGGAGGATCCTCTTGGATTCCTTCCAATGAAGATCATGAGGCTTCTGAATGTATATTGGCATAGCATTCATGGCATAATAGATATCAAGCAAGCATTCACCGCTCCTCGGTACTCGACCTCTGCTAAAGACAATGCTATGTCATCGTACTTTTTTCTAGACCAGCAAATGGGTCCACCACCAAACATGAAGACATATCTGAAATTAGACTTCCGATCAATAGAATCACCCACCCAATCATAATTTGTGTAACCAACCAGCTCTAGCTCGGAGTCTGCAGCATAGTGAATGTCGTAGGTCTTAGTTCCCTAAATATACTGGAGGATCCTCTTGGATTCCTTCTGATGAAGATCATGAGGCTTCTGAATGTATATTGGCATAGCATTCATGGCATAATATATATCAAGTCAAGAATGATTCAAGTAGAGCAAGCTACCTATCAGTTGTCTATAAATAGTGCAGTCCATGGGAGGTGTGTTTTTTCCTTATTCAACGCTGATCCCTGAAAGGAAAGGGAATTGAGAAGCATTACATTCAGACATGTTAAACTTGAATAACAGGTCTGATATGTATTTTTAATGAGTGACCATTATCCCATCAAAATTTTTCTCAATTTCGAGCCCCATAAATTGCTTCAAGAGCCCCAAATCGCTCATTTCAAATGCATTGTGGAGAGCAGTTTTGATGACTAAAATAGAAGTAACTGTGCTACCTGTAATCAGTAAGTCATCAACATATAAAACAATAATAATGAAATGAACATCAGACTGATGTATATACACATTTGTATCTGATTTACACCTTTGGAAGTTTTGCGAGAGAAGGAAGGCATCCATCTTGGAATACCACTCTCTTGGGGTCTATTTTAACCCGTATAGTGACTTATTTAGTTTGCAAAACAAAGATGGATCAGAAATGTAGCCCTCAATATGATTCATGTATATCTCCTCATGAATATCTCCATGCATGAAGGAATACTTAACATCCATAAGATGCACTTCCCAGTGCTTAGATGCAGAAATTGCCAAAACTAGGCGGATGGAGTTCATTTTTGCAACCGGTGCAAAATACTCATGGTAGTCCACACCTTGGACCTGGGATAAACCTTTTGCTACCAGACTTGACTTATATTTGTAGGTGATTCCATAAGCATCAAAATTATTCTGAAACACCCACTTTCATTGTACCAATTTCCTCCCCGGAGGAAGAGAAACTAGCTCCCAAGTGGTGTTTTTCTTAAGAGAATTCATCTCTTCATCCATGGCAACTTGCCTTCTCGGATCCTTTCGAGCATGGTATTAAGACTTAGGGTATGAAATTATCATCAAATAACAATATTATAACAGCAAATAATCAGGACAAGAGAGTGCGATACCTTCTCTTTGGAAATCAGATCGGGTTCTCCTTGGATCATTCGAATTTCCAATGTTATGTCCCGCGAAGGAGAGTGTCTGTCGGGCCCAAGTTGGGAGATGATTTTGTCCTTAAGGTTCTGATTCAGAATCTGATATTTTATGTACACTGATATCAGAAATCATAGGATCCAAATAAGGGTCATCACCCCCAATTACATCATCCAAATATTTAGTAGAATAGGAAGGAAAATCAGCAGTTTTCTCCTTCACTAGTTCTGCTTCCTAAAGAGGCTCATCGAACTTGACACTCCTTTGAATGATGATTTGTTATATTTTGATATCCAGCAGCTTGAAACACTTTGATTCATCAATATATCCAATAAACATACATTCTATGCTTTGCAGTTGCAAAGCCCTCCTTTTATAAAGTGGAATTCGGGCCCATGCAGTGGACCCAAACACGCGTAGATTCGACACATCCGGCTTGTGTCCAAAGTATGATTCGAAAGGGGTATTACCTTTCATGGATGAGTGTGTAAATATTTTCTAAATATATTCTGTAGCATGCATGCATCCATCCCACAAATTTTCATCCAACTTCTTTGATTCCAACATACAGGTGGTCATCTCCTTAAGAGACCGATTCTTCCTCTCCGCTACATCATTCTACTGGAGAGTCTAGGGGACTAAATGCTGGATATGAATACCAATTTGGGAACATATATGTATTAACTAATTATTTACATACTCCCAACCATTATCAGATCTCAATATCTTGATCTTTTGGCCAGATGCATTCTCAATCAAGGCCTTCAATTCAGTGAATTTTTCCAATACTGCCAACTTCTTTTTGATAAAAAAGACCCATGTGTATCTAGAAAATTCATCAATGAAAGTCAGAATGTACCTTGATACATTCATGGATGTGATAGGCATGGTACTGTCGATATCAGAATGTATCATTTCCAAGATGCATGATGCTCGGCTTGCCTTCCCCTGATCGAACTTATGCTCAAGGTGCTTTCCAACAACACAACTCTTGCAAATTCCAATGGTAGCTTTGATGAATGGGATGCCTTCAACCATAGAATTATTCTGTAATTGAAGCAAGTATTTGAATTTCAAATGGATGAACCTCTCATGCCACAATATACTAACTTCATTTCCATGAGTCAACAATGCGGTGGGATTTGTATCCGCCACAAAATGGGAGAACTCGTAGTCTTTTGCATGATGGTTTGCAAGGCATTTTGCTACAAGTTTTATGGATGCAAGTTCTGTGATCTGTACATCATTTGGGCTAAGGGATACTCTCTTGGGAACTCCCATATGTGTTATTTAATAAACACTTAGGATATTTGATGCAAGAGATGGTACATACAGAACATTGGAAAAATAGCCATGCTCAAAATCTACAGTACCTTGTCCTTCGGATATAATTGTGCATTCATCTCCCATGTGGATGGGAATGTATTTTCTGGTCTCCAAATATGAGAAGGAGTCTCTTGCAGCCATCATGTGGTTTGAAGCTTTAGAATATATCAAGAGTGCTTTGGACTTTGATGTAATTTCCATGAGGGCATGACCTCTTTCATGCTGTGGTTCCCGATCTTGCTGATCTCTCCTCCGAAAGCTTTCCAAAATATTGATGTGATTTTTCTCAAGAAGAGAAGTAGCTTCATCAAGTTTCATTTTCATGCAGGCATGTTCAGGATGGAATCCCTTCCCGCAGTATGAACACTTGACTTTTTCCTTCCCATGATGCCCTTTGCTTTTGTTCTTCTTCGAGCCAGAAGGCTCTTCATGATGTTGGTTTTCAAATTTAGGCTTAGGAGCTTCGAATTTGGTTTTTAGGTTCTTCTGTTGCTTTCCTTTACCCTTCAGATCTTTGGGCCCTGAGATATAGAGGGATTGATCATGGGAGGATATGATGATCCCCATCTAGACAAGCTTATCATGCTGATTTTTTAGGGACTCAATGAAGGCATTGGGTGAAGGCATCTTCCATCCATGGATTGTGATCTTCCCCGCATGGAATGTAGAGACAAACAATGAATAATCATCTCCAAGTTTGGAGAGTATGGTGAGGATGAGTTGATCATCCTCCTTCTCCACCTTACATTGCTTCAAAAGTAAGACAATGTGCTTGAACTTTGTGAAAAAATAATTTAAGGTCTTGAAATTGGAAGGCTACAGAGACATCAACTTGTTTTCAAGCTGGTGTACTCTCAAATCATCCTATTTTCCATATAGGGTTTCCAATTTGTCCCAAATTTCCTTTGGAGTCTTCAATCCCGAGATATGGAAAAGAAGATCCCAAGAAAGAGAGAGGCACAAGAATCTAAATGCTTCATATTTCTTGTTCAAGAATATATCTTTGTTTGTCATAGAGATAGGATCTTCTTTAGTGTCCATAGTGACCCTATAGATTCCTCTGACATGTAGCTGGATCTCCATGTCTCTTTTCCATGAATGGAAATTTAACGGAGTCAAGAGTTCTATGGAATAAGCCATTTCAAACAGCTGGAGTGAATTCTTTCACCTGTTAAAACCTGCAAATCACAACAAAAGGGGCACTATAAGGTCAAACATCCTACACATTTTAGGCTTTCATCACACCTAGCATAGTTGATCAGGCAAGCTTGATCAACAATTCCTTTACTTGGGGTATTAAGTGGTAAGCCTTGGTTTCTGGTGCAGTGTTGGAATTTTGAGATTTTGCTCAATTTTTCATGCAAGATATGTTAAAAACCATGTTTTTGAGATATCTGAGCTTCATCTTGTCATGAGCTCTGATACCATATTAATTTGTCACAGTGGTCTAGGAATTGAAAACACAGTCTCACAAAGAATACAGACAAATATGCATAAAATTGGCAAAATGGTGCTGCAATGGTAGTAGCATCTTTGTATAATCATCGAATAATGAATAATATAATACAATGATCATGCAAGATGCATGAATCCCAATACAATTTGAATTCCCATGGAGTTCATTTTAATTGAATGAATGGGTGTAGCTTAACTGACTGTAAGCCACAATAAACACACTAGTTAACCAATTGATGAAGTGTTGATTAACTCAACTGAGTCCTAACTGAAGTCAGAGTGCAATGGATGACTGAGCCTAACTGAAATTAGCTCAGACACATGTCACTGCATGCCAACCAACAAGTAGTAGCGTATCAATAACTCCAATGAACCCTGATGAGTTTAACTGAAGTCAACTGGTCATCAGAAGTGGTTGTAGGTACCTGAGTTAGCTCTAGTTCATAAATAATCATTAAAAATAATTAAATAATGAATGAGGTGCCTTCACCACTTAACTTAAATGATTTTAACCATTAGTTATCAATTAGGTGCATTTATGACACTCAGATCACTCCCGGAGTGCTCTAGTTGGCCTCCTTGAATGAAGGTAGGCATGGGTGTGGTCATGCTATTGTCATACAATGCTCCTCTAATGTCAATTAAGTCAATAAAACTTAGGATAGTGGTTTAACAAGGCCAAATTGGCCAAATTAAGTGTTCATGGTGGGTAAATTTCTCCAACAAATAGTTTGTTCTTACTCAAGATATATGGTTGTGAAACTAGTGATATTATGAATCAACAATAAAAGTAAATATGCACACCTGAAAACATGCCAAGTGCAATCTTGTTATCCAACTGAAAACATGGTATGCCTCTAAATGAAATGCACAAAAATAATTTCCTTTCCTTTCAAATGAAAATGTAATATTTCCTAAATGTGTTAATGAAATGTAACTTCGGAAGATAATCTATTGTACTCCTGCTTCAGAGATGTTATTCCTCCATTCACAGATGTCCTTGATATAATTGGTCATGTAAAACTCATGAGATAAAACCTCTATAGTAAATTGGGGCAATAGTACTGACAAAAGTATTTTATAAATGTTTTTTGAGTCTTCCTAGGTAGGTCAACCCTAATTAGAGAACCTAATCGACCTAGACACACTTTCACTCAAGCATTGCGCAAGAGAGAGAGAGAGAGAGAGAGAGAGAGAGAGAGAGAGAGAGAGAGAGAGTATACTATGAAAGAGGAGCTGCTATTCTTGTTCTTGGGGTTTTACACTGTACTTGGTCAAATTATATATAGAGGAAGTTTTGCTAGGTTTTCTTCCTCACGAGGGTTTCCCAGGATGAATCTTTTTGTTCTTTTATGTGGTTGTGCTTGTCTTTATTTCAATGATCCTTTTTCTTATGGTTATGATGTTATTATGCTAAATTTTTTTAGATATTTTATAACCATTAAGATACTAAAATGATATCAGAGACAACCTGAAATAAGTCTTTGTACAGACAAAACAGTGCTACAACTACAACTACTGGATATTAGGGTTTCATGCTTGAGAAATCCTTAGAAGGAAAAATCTAGTCATCTTGGAATTTTTTCTATAACTTAAGTTTGGAGAAGGAACAGGAGCTGAAACTTGTATAGGAAAAATATGAAATCTTGATGTACCTTGTGTGCATATTTTAGCCTCACGTTCACTATATCTTAGGATATATGATTCCTCCAAATCAAGGTTTCAACCTCCTTCATAATTCAGCCTTAAACAAGTGACCTAGGGATAATTGATATATCTCATGATAGGAAGGCCAAAATCAAATTTTGCAAGATGTTGGAGATAGGGAATGCATTTTAGTTTCTTTTGTATGAGTTTCAAATCCTGAAGTTGAAACAATGAGACATGGGAGTCCATACAAGTTTTCTATACTGAATCAGTCCTCAAATAGGTCAACTTGGGACACTTAACATAAGTTCCACTTGGTGAATAAAATTCTTCTATAACCTATGGGGTTGGAAATAATACAGATCGCGATATCTCAAGATGAATTTTCAGACCTTGAGGAGTAGGAATTTAAGATATATAGAAGAATTAAGATCAGACAATTATGTAGAAGAAATTGGAGAAAACTAGGGCTTCATGTTCGGGGCACATCCCTCCACCAATCAGTTGAAAAAGGAGGACTATCAAAATATCCCTAGGAGGGTGCATCTTTCTATGTAATAATTTTCTCATTTTGTGGATTTTCAATTTTTGACCTAACACTACTACTAAGGAATTCTAGGGCATCATATATTTTGCAATTTTGTCCACATTTTTGGGAAAATAAGTATGCCACTTAGCTCTCCTTGAGGAGGCGCATCTTTCAATCCATTCAGATCTAAAAGTTACCTAGGTTGGAAAATTAGGGTTTATCTCTCAAACCCCAGGTCCACTAGAAGTAGTCTTTGATAAAATATTTCAAGAAAGCATCAAGTTGAAGCAATATCATTGGTAATTTCTATCCTCTCTACTTCCATTTGAGGTTCTAACTTTTATCATGATGGAAAATAGTACTAAGCTTGAGGACAAGATTGAACGATCCAAGGAATTCTGAGCGTGGAAGTATAGAGTGCTTCTCATACTTGAAGAAGCATGACTTGGAGAACTATGTCAAAGAAGAAGCTGCAGATCTAGAGGGAGATGAAGACAAAGAACATGAAGGACTTAGTAAAAAAGAAGAGGATTATTTCTATCTCCATTGGATCTCATTTATACTCTCAAGGATATATTCTATGAAATGTCTAGCTTGTACAAAGGAAAGAACATCAATAAGAAAATGATCTCGAGAACGCAACTCAAGGATGTACAAATGAAAATGTTAGAAAGAATTCAATCTTACTTCACAAGACTATCTGAGATCAAGGAGAAACTAGAAGCCATTGGAGACAATGTCTATGAAGTATAAGTAGAGATTCCAACCTTGAATAGTCTCCCTAGTTCATGGGAATCTTTCATTCAATGGATTTGTTCTATAAATAATCTCACATACGGAGGAATGCATGTAAGAAGAAGCTTGATCGATAGAAAAAGAAGAAGAGATGGATGAATGTGACAATCAATCCCTAACAAATCATGCCAAGAAGAGAAATAAAAAGAAGGAAGAACATTCTCGCAAGAATAAAAGGACTTCGTAAGAAGGACATCTCATAGCTCAAATGTTTCAGTTGTGATGAGAAAGGACACCTTGCGAAAAAATGTCCCAAGAAGAAAGAATGGAAGGATGATATGATCAAGAAGAACATGTCGATCATGTGGAATGATGTTTGGAGACATGAAGAGAGGTTTTGTAAAAGTATTCCAAGTAGATCTACAAGATCAAGCATACAATAGATGGAAGTATCAAGAGATACAATGAAAGGCTTGTGTTTTCTCTCAGAAAGAGGGAGTCTATCATGGAGAGAAAATGCTCTAAGGACCACGCATACCTCTTTAATGATGAATATTACAGTAAACATATGGTGTAATCAAAGTAGAAGAACATACCGAGCAACCTCCAGGATTTGGGGACTCTCTATAGAGAACCAACTATGTGCAGAAGGATTTGTACAAGCTCAGTAAGAACACATGGGATAGCACATAAACTTACATGATGGGATTGATTATAAAATAGAGTGATGGATATCCCAACCTCCACTACAAGGTTGAATATAGAATCCTACAGAGGACGAGAAGCTCACATATAGACGTAGGATAAAATTACAATAAAGTTTGATATGGAGGATCTTGATATCCAGTGACCTTGAGAGGTGACATAGATGGATACACAGAAGATTAGCAATAGAGGATGCTACCTGTCACTCAAATGTCCCAATACAAAGAGTAGAAGATGCAGAGGAAGGATGGTGCTTCACTTCAGAGGGAGGGACTATGGTAGATCTCAAAGTTTGATAATCTTGACATGATTATCGAGATTAGAGGTACATTTTACTTAGCCAAGGAAAATGTGTGGTTGAGATAAGGTTTGATATGTTTTGATACACTAATGGCATCAAACTTGAATTAAATATATGATCCTACTTCAAAAATAGTTGATGTCACAATATACAGGAAGAATATTGGTTCATTGATGTACTTAATGAACACGAGGTCGAACAATTGCTTTGCGGACTCAATATTTGTTCACATGGTTGTAGAAAAGCACATGGTGTGGTATCTAAAGGGTACAATTGAATATGGCATCATATATGCGAGAGAGAAGAGGATATTCCTGCAGGAATAAAATGGCTTTGATTGAGTTGATAGTGCTACAAATAGACAGAGAAACCCAACATGTTGCAGAAAGAGGACCAATGTTGATGTCAGTGCAACCAAGGATGAATATATTGTAGTTAAGAAGAAAGCAAGGAAGATTCCTCAAATGATGAGGAATATGTAGAGTTCTACCATTGGAGACAAAGATCATACTCTTATACATTTCAACATTGGATATGAATGGATGCATTTGTAGGACACACAGATTCAACACCATTACATAGTTCTATGTGATTTGTGGTGTAAGAAGACTTGCTCAGTATTTTTGATCATGAGCAAGATAGACACAGGTCCTCAGAATAAGACGATGAAGTAGAGAACGTTGTCAGATGCTCTAGTAATTCATGCAAGGACACTAAGATGAAGATAGAGTCTACTAAACAAACAAATAGAAGTATTTGAATTGTCATTTCCTATATATCTTGTTGTTCAATTGTGTACATAGAGTTGTTCCTAGATTTAGGAAGTGTATTATGCATGTTAGAGTGTTTTCATTTATGAACAGTTTTCTACTAATATTCATATGATGGGTAAGTGGCTTATGGGGTTGTACAACATTCCATTTCTACTTATGTAGAATGAAACCTCTCTGCTGAAATAATGTCTTGGTAGAGATGGAAGGAATCTACAAAGTTACCATATGTATACGAGATATGGATGAATGTTGTAGTAGCTGAAATAGTTTCATAATTATATGAAATATATATTTATGCATAAGAATTTGTCATTATGAATATGTTAAGAAATGTTTCTAATCGTACAATTGTATTTGAATTGTAGGAAGGATTGTATGCAATCACCTACAACAGAAGAAATGATGAAGTTGTGGATGTACGATGAAGTTGCAGATCTACAAAAGAAGAATGATAAAGTTACAGATATACGATGAAGTTGCATATGTACAATAGAAGAATGACACAGTTGCATAGTTTTGAGGCCTAAAATGGGCCTCATTAGTCAAATAATAAAATAAGATTTATAATAATAAAATAAAAGTTCTAAATTTTGGAGAGGAAAAAGAAAAAAACTTTTTTCTTATTGTATTTTTGACATATCTCCTTATTGGTTGACCCAAATTTCGATTTTGGGTGAACCGATAAGGAAATATGCCAAAAATACTATAAGAAAATGTAGTTTTTTATTTTTCCCTGTAGTTGTTTTTACAAATTTTACCCTTATGGTTGACATCATCATCTTGAATCCTATTGGTTCTTATAAAGTGAATTTTAATGGTACAATTTTTGTTTTAAGGCCCATTTTTTACCTCATAACTCCCATAATGAGGGAAGAATGATGCAGTTGTGCATGTAAAAGAGAAGAATGATGCAGTTGTGCATGTACAAGAGAAGAATGATAAAGAAAAAGATGCGTAAGGATGTTGTAAAGGTCAAGTATGTTCCTACATAGGAACAAGCGGCATATGTGTTGACTAAGCCTATGTCTCATGTAAAGTTTGAATACTTTCGAGACAAGATTGGTGTAGTCTAAAAGGACCTCCCTCGAAAGTGGAAGTGAAGAAGAGGTAGAAGGTTTTCTGTTGCAGTGGTGTGGTAGCTCAGTCTAGGGTTGGGTATGTCTAGCTAGGCTTATTGTCCCTAAAGGGATAGTAAGTTAGATGAGGCCTATTGATCCTAGGAGGTTTAGTATGTCTAGATAGTCTTGTTTGGTATGAAAGGGTTAGTAAGACATACAAGGATTGTTTGGTCCCCAGGGAGATCCATCTTCATAACTAGGCTTGTTGGCCCAAAATGGTTAGTACGTAAGACAAACTCTCAGGTGCATCTACTAGAGAACCCACTGTGATGCTGCTCCATATGGCCAATGTTGATGTAATTGTAACTTCATAATGTATTCACTTGTATATCTTATGTATTGTACCCCGATGTTTATTCCGGGAAGTGGTTGAGTCATGTCATGCCCCGATGTTCCTATCAGGAGATTCAATAATGTAAACAATTCATGTAAAGTCATAGTGGGTAACCCTCATTATTGTTCAAGGGTTAAAGTACTCCCCACAATTGTGGGGCACTAGGGTTATTAGACTCTCCTAGAGAAGTCAGCCCTATGTGATTTAATGTAAGTCGGGTCATTAGTACCCTAGTTATGGTTACTCAATCCTACATAATAGAGTTAAAGGTTAAGTGAATGAAACAATATAAATAAAGAGTGAGACTCACTATTTATCATACACACACTCACTCATTGGGGTGCATGAGTGAGAGAGAAGAAGCTGGGATCAGAGAAAGAGACTATTGCTATCGAGAGATCATCTTATTATTTTTGGTGTTGATTCTATCTCTGAGGAAGTTGCAGGGTTTTCTCCTTTATGGTTTCCCCGAGGAAAATTATTGTGTCTATTGTCTCTTGTGTTTGATTGTTGTGCTTGTTATTCTCTCAGTTAAATATCCTAAGATAATGCTAGCTTGAATGATAAAAATATAACATGGTATTAGAGATAACCTGAGAAGAAGACATTGTGTAGCTATAGAAGCTAGGGCTTCTTATTTTTTGGGTCTCTCTCCACAATTCATCAACAAAATTATGCTAGGATGACTCTCCATTGAAGGGCACATCTTTTTGTCGAAGCAGAATTTGATTCCAGGCATTTTCAGTTTTTGCTATGGGAAATTAGGGCCTTTTACAGAAGAGGAATTTTTGAGTGAGCCTGGCATAGGATTTATCTCCTCATCAAAATCGAATTTTAGAGACCTCGGTCGATATTTTTGGTTGGGTCTAACTCTAGGAAAGTCAAACCCTAGTTTGACCCCAGGCTAGAAAAACCCTAAATACTAAAAATGATAAGTTTTTGTAAATTCACTATATCTCAGGATTTCAGAAGTCGCAGGGGCCCAAAATTTCATAGGTCGAAGATAAAATCCTAATGTACACTGTATCCAAGTTTCAGCCTTATATTCGCTATATTATAGGAGATATGATTCCTCCAAGTTAGGGTTCCATCCTCTCCCAAGATTCATCCCTAAATAGGACACCTGGGGAGAATTACTATATCTCCGGCTATGAAGGTCCAAATGCAATTTATTAATATGTTACTGAAATTCCATGGAAAATAATTTTCATGGTATAATTTTTATACCTCGAAGATGAAACAGTGATACATGGAAGTCCGTACAACTTTGCTATTCTGAACAGTCCTGAAACATATCACCTTGGGAAAACGATCGTAAGTCCCAATTGGTGAAACCAATTCTGATGAAACCTATGGTGTTGTAACAAGGACATATGAGTCTACCTCAATGAAAATATTTATCCACAGAGGAGTAGTAATTGCATATATACCTTAGAAACAGTATCAGGCATTTCTACAGAAGAAATTTGTAAACTAGGGCTTCTTGTTTTGGGAGCTTCCCTCCACTGTTTTCAGAAAAGGAGTACATTGGACAGCTCACCTTGAAGAGGTCTATCCTTCTATCCAATAATATATGAAATATTCCAATTTTTTAAACTTAGGGTTTCTCTGACAAAACCTAGATCAGCTAGCTCTGGAACCAGGATGGACACCTCAAATCGGTAATATCTAATCTTTTGCTATTTTCATTTGAGGTTCTCATTTCAAAGTGATCTATCACATGAGCTTGATGACAAGCTTGGTGAGGCTGAAAACTTCCAAGCATGGAAGTATAGGATGTCACTAGTTCTTGAAGGAAATGAATTGGACACCTACATAAGTAGAGAGGTTCCATTTCCAGAGGGAGATGAGGCTTAAAGCCTTACATAAGAAGAACTTTGTCAAGGCCAAGAAGATCATTGCTGATTCAATAAAGAATCACCTTATACCATAAGTGTCTTCCCTAAAGACATTGAAAAAGATGTTTGATTCCTTCACCAAGCTATTTGAAGGGAAGAACATAAATTGGAAGATGACTTTGAGAAAACAGTTGAAGAATGTGAAGATCCAGAATGCAAATACCATACAGTCATACTTTACAAGGGTCTCTCAAATCAAAGAACAACTTGAAGCGGTAGAAGAAGAAGTGGAGAATACAGTAGTTGTGATAAATACCTTGAATGGCCTCCCAATATCATGGGATTCATTCATTCGAGGAACATGTTCTAGAAGGAAGTGATTAATTTCAGTAGACTTTGGGAAGAAGAAAAAGCTCGACTCATAATAAGAGAAGAGAAGATGGGAGCAACTAAAGATCAAGCTCTCACCATCCAAAGAAGATCCCTCAAGCGATGAGGAATATGAAGAACTCAAATATTGAAGAACCTCTTATCCATGTTAGCATTTGGATAAGAAACGATTCTGTTATGAATAAAGAAGATGATGAAATTGAAGTCTCAAGAAGGAGTCTACCCACGAAACAAATAAAGATACGTATTCAATTGTCATTTCATGATATTGTTTAGTTATGCATTTGTTTATATTCAGTTGATGTATTATGCATGATAGAATGTTTTCATTAATGACAGTATACTACTAATATGCATGTAATGGGTAAGTAGCTCATGGTGCTATACAACTCTCCATTGCTACTTATCTAGAATGAAACCTCTTTGCTGACATATTGGATTAGTGCACAATCTCAATGTTGTCCTGGTAGAGATGGAAGGCATCTGGAAAATTTTCATGAGATATGGATGAATGTTGTATTGGCTAAAATAGTTGCATGATCATATATTTATGCATAAGAATTTTCCATTATGAATATGCCTTATGAAATGTTTCTAACCATACAAATGCATTTGACTTGTAGGAAATATCGTTGAGACTTGTTCCGAAGAACAAGTGACAACAATTCATGATGAAGAATAATATGATGAATGCAGTGACATCATTGATGCAAAACCTTCTAGCTATGAAGAAGTAACCAAGAATAAAGGGAAGACCAGTTCAAGAAGAATGATGTCTAGGATGCAGTATCGATACATGAAGGGAAGTTCGTAGTTCCATCATGAAGTAGATGGAAACATTGTGGGATACTAGGAAAGATTCGTAACACGAGGCTTCTCATAGAAAGAAGGCATATACTACAAAGATACATTTGCAGCCACTAGAAGTTATGACACATGATAGGAAGAATCATGTGTGAAAATGAAAGAAGGCTTTGTATGAGCTCAGAAAGCACATACATGAGGAGCTTGAAGATCACCTAGAGTGATGAATATATTAACCTTTGATACAAGGTTGAATATGGAATCCTATAGAGGATGAAAAGCTCACAGATGGGTGTGACAAGAAATTTTGAAAAGGTTCAAGATGGAGGATGTTGGTATCTAGTGACCTTAGATGGATACATAGAATATTAGTAGCAAAGGAAGCTACTTGTTACTCAGTACATAATGTTTCGGTGCATACAGTACAAAAGACAGAGGGAGAATGATGCTTTGCTTTGGAGGGAGTGACTGCAGAAGATCCTGAGGTTCAACATGGTATGACAGGATGGACAAATTACTAATGAATCTAGGATTTATTGAGAGTAAAGAGGATTCTAACCTTTGCTTCAAGGTTGAAGGTGGAAGACCAATGATGCTTCTGTTATATGTCGATGAATTTTTCCTAATAGAAAAGAGGAACTCATTAAAGTTACAAGAAGGAGACTTGCTGCCGAGTTTGAGATGAAGGACTTGGGTATGATGCACTATTTTCTAGGCATGGAGGTGTGGTAGAATGCGGATGGGATCTCCCTCTAACAAGGGAAGTATGTAGTAGAGATCCTGAAGAGATTCAGGATGATGGACTGCAAGGCCATGACCACACCTATGGCATCAAACCTAAATCTATTGAGTGATGCTTCATCCGAGTCAGTTGATGCCACGGTGTATCGTCAGATGATTAGGTCCTTGATGTACCTAATGAATACAAGACCATATATTTTCTTTGCTGTGAACACCTTGAGCTAGTTCCTGACAAATCCAAGACATGTTCACTTAATTGCTGCAAAGCATATTCTGAGGTACCTAAAGGGTACAGTTGATTATGAGCTCAAGTATAAGGCTAATTAGAATATTAAACTGGAATTTTATGTTGATTCAGATTGGGCAGGTAGTGCCATCGATAGAAAGAGCACTTCAGTATGGGATCAGGTGTAATCTCTTGGTTTAGAAGGAAATAGTCTTGCATGGCACTGAGTACAACTAAAGAAGAGTATGTTGCAGCTTGTTCAACTAGTTGTGAGGTAGTATGGCTGAGGAAGCTATTGTCTGATTTATTTGATCTCCAGTTGGATGCTACTTGTATATATTGTGACAACCAGAGTTGTGTGAAGTTGTCGGAGAACTTGGTGTTTGATGACAAGTCAAAGCATATTGAGATCAAATACCACTATATCAGGGATATGGTGCAGGGAGGAGCAGTGAATCTCCAGTATGTTGTGGCAAATGAATAGATAGATGATGTGTTGACTAAGCTATTGGCCAGAGTGAAGTTTGAGTACTTCAAGGAGAATATTGGTGTTCTCCAAATTGAGGTTCCCTCCAAGGGGAAGTGATGATTCTGTGATCCATTTTGACATGGTGAGAGGATTGGTTCATTTCATGGTCAGATGTAAAGGCTGATCCATTCTCGCATGGTGAGAGGATTGGTTCCTTCCATGGTCATATGTGAGTGTTGAGCCATTCTGAGGTGACTGTGAGATGTGTTCTCACATGATTAGATATAAGCGCTGAATTCCATTCTTTGAATGGAGGCACAAGGTAAGTTATCAAGAATTTCATTCTGGGACTGAAGCTCAGCTTAAGTGCTGATATGCCATTCTATGGGAGAATGGAGGTGCCTGGTCAGTTACCAAGAATTTCATTCTAGGATTGAAGCTCAGCTTAAGTGCTAAGATGCCATTCTCTGGGAGAATGGAGGCACTTGGTCAGTTACCAGGAATTTCAGTCTAGGATTGAAGCATGATTAAGTGTTGAGATGCCATTCTTTGGGAGAATGAAGGCACTTGGTCAGTTACCAGGAATTTTAGTATGGGACTGAAGCTCAGCTCAAGTGCTGAGATTGCATTCTATGGGAGAATGGAGGCACCTGGTAAGTTACCATGAATTTTAGTCTGGGACTGAAGCTCAGCTTAAGTGCTGAGATGCCATTATCTAGGAGAATGGAGGCACCTGGTCAGTTACCAAGAATTTTAGTCTAGGACTCAAGCTCAGTGTAAGTGTTGAGAAGCCATTCTCTAGGAGAATGGAGGCACCTAGTCAATTACCAGGAATTTCAGTCTCGAACTGAGAGAATTTTTAACATGATGTGTGATGAGCTTCCTATCATGGTCAAATGTAAGTGTAGAGCCTTTCTGACATGATGTATGATGAGTTTCCTATCATGGTCAGATATAAGTGCTGAGCCTTCTGACATGGTTTGCGATGAGTTTCCAACCATGGTTAGATGTAAGTGTTGGGCAGGCCTTTCTGACTTGGTCAGATATAAGTACTGAAGAAGATGAATACCTACTTGGAGGCTAGGCCTACAAATAGCATGAAAAAGGGATGGCTATGTAGAACTTCTTGTGATGAGAAGAATCAAGAGATAGCAGCCGTGATGATGACCAGTGATGATCTAGAAGTGATGATCTGGATCGAGTGATGATACAGATCCAGTGATGATGATCCAAATCGAGTGATGATCCAGATCCAGATGAAGATGACTTGAATATGAAGATGATGAGAACTCGATGATGATCTAGATGATATGAGAAGAAGAATTGTGTTGATAATTTGTGTCGAGAGAATACCTTCCTAGTTAAGAGGGAGTGTTGATGTAATTGTAACTTTGGAATGTATTCACTTGTATATCTTATGTATTGTACCTCGATGTTTATTCCAGGAATTGGTTGAGTCATGTCATGCCTTGATGTTCCTATCGGGAGATTCAATAATGTAAACAAGTCATGTAAAGTCATAGTGGGCAACCCTCCTTATTGTTCAAGGGTTAAAGTCCCCACAGTTGTGGGGCACTAGGGTTATTAGACTCTCCTAGAGAAGTCGGCCCTAGGTGAGTTAATGTAATTAGGGTCATTAGTACCCCAATTGTGGTTACTTGAGCCTACATAACAGAGTTAAAGGTTAAGTGAGTGAAAGAATATAAATAGAGAGTGAGAATCTCTATTCATCATACACACAATCACTCATTGGGGCGCATGAGTGAGAGAGAAGAAGTTGGGATCAGAGAAAGAGACTACTGCTGTCGGGATATCATCTTACTATTTTTGGGTTTTACTTTTGGTGTTGATTCTATCTCTAAGTTGCGGGGTTTTCTCCTTTATGGTTTCCCCGAGGAAAATATTTGTGTCTATTGTCTCTTGTGTTTGATTGTTGTTCTTGTTATTCTCTCAGTTAAATATCCTAAGATAATTCTAGCTTGAATTATAAAAATCTAACAGCCAAAGGTCAAGAGGTAGTTTGAATATTTCTATACTATTGAGGTAGTTTCAATATTTTCATATTGATGTTGATGAGGCAGGGCCATTATTTTCATGCTGATATTGATGAGGAATGTTTAGTATTCACATACTAAATATGATGAGGTAGTTTCATTATTCCCATACTAATTATGATCAGGTATTTTTAGTATTTCTATACTGATGTTGATGAGTTTTGCTTCAATATTTCTTTACTGATTTTACAAATAATGATCTAGAATTTATTTGTTGATGATGAGGTTTTAGCATTAACATGCTAATGATGTTATTGTTATCACTTTAGTATTCATATACAGATGTTCCAGGTAGATGATTCAGTATTCACATACCAAGATTGCAGAAGAAGATTCAGTATCCACATGCCTATGTTAAATAAGATGATTCAGTATCCACATATTGATATTGCAGAACATGATTCAATATCCACATTTTGTTGTTGAAGAAGATGATATGATATCCATGTACTGATGTTGCAGAAGACAACTCAATATCCACATATGGCTGTTGTAGAATATGATCTAGTACTCGAAGAATATGATTCAGTATTCACATATTGATGTTGTAAATGATGGACCAATATTCACATACCAATGTTGCAGAAGATGATCTAGTATTCACATACTGATGTTATAGAAGATGATCCGGTATTCACATACTAATGTTGCAGAAGATGATCCAGTATACACATACTGATGCTGTAGAAGATGATCCAATATTCACATACTGATGTTGCAGAAAATGATCTGATATTCACATACTGATGTTGTGGAAGATAATCCAGTGTTCACACATTGATGTTGTAGAAGATGGTCTAGTATTCACATATTGATGTTGTAGATGAGGTTGTCTCAGTATTCACATACTGATGATGATGCAATTCCAAATTGATGATGAAGGAGAATGGTATTGTTCCAAAACTTCCTATGACATAGAGAGACTCACCAATCAGATATGCAATTGTTGTAGTGGTTGTTGCTGATGGAGAATACCTTCCTAGTTAAGAGGGAGTGTTAAATAAATGTAAATTCAGAATATATTCTATCATAATCCTCATTTGGGGATGGTATTACTTTATTTAGAGATGTTTTTGATGTAATTGGTAAAAACCTCTATTTTAATTCAGGGCAATAGTACCCACAAAAGTATTTTATAAATGTTTTTTTTAGTCTTCCTAGGTAGGTCAGCCCTAATTAGAGAGCATGGATGACCTTGTTAGTTATTTGAGTCACTAACATAATGAATGCAAATAGGTGAGGTGCCTCTCTCATTTTTTAGGCACACTTTCACTAAAGCATTGCATGCATGCGTGCGCACGGGGGGAGAGAGAGAGAGAGAGAGAGAGAGAGAGAGAGAGAGAGAGAGAGNGTATTTGGTCGAATTCTATATAGAGGAATTTTTTATGGGTTTTATTTCCCATGAGAGTTTCCCAGGATAAATCTTTGTGTTCTTTTGTGTGGTTGTGCTTGAATTTCTTTCAGTAATAATTTTCTTATGGTTATGATGTTATTATTCTAAATATTTTTATATCTTGTATAATGATTAAAATACTAAAAAAATGAAATCCTAGACTAATTCCATTCCAAGCAAATCGAAAATGAAAATGAGCATGCAACAATGCAAATATTTTCGTATTTTCACAATAAATGAATGAGAATGCAAAATAGAACCAATAAACTCTCATCCCCCAGCAACAATTATAAATACACAAAGCTTACAATAAACCATGATTCAATGAAAATGTCAAGAGAAACTTCTCTTAAAACATATAAAAAAGAGGTTTCTTAGAAAATTCTTTATCTTCTGTTTTTTCATCTACTACTGGAAAGTCTTGTTCAATATGAGAATCATTAAAAAATATAGAATATCCTAGATCAATATCAACAACATATATAGGATGATTGTTTTTTTTATCTTGGATTCTCACCACATATGCTAATATTTTTTCCCTATATAATCTTCTATGTTCTCCAAACAAAAGGAATTGTTGCATAGGACATGTCCATCTGCAATGTTCCTTTTAGATTTGAAGCCCAAGATACTGATAACAACATACCAAATTTTGGATGAATATCAGCCACTACCACATCCATGGTAATACTCTTGGCAAGAATATGTGCAAGAGTAACTACCAAATCTTTAATTAATCCCAAACATTTTAATTTCCTGGAATCAAACGAAAACAAATATTTATAGGACCTTGTGACTTCCAGTCCCAGGATTTCTACCACTACCCTTGGCATGAGATTATGAGATGCACCAGAATATAACATAGCATTATGTAAGATCATATCGTGAACATTAAGGATAACATAGAAAGGTGGTACATTTTTTTCATTAGTATATTCAATTCTAGGATCAAGAACTATTTTTGGGACAACATCTGTTAACTCTAATGTATTTGGATGACATTCTCCATCAGTTATGACCATTCTTTTAATCTTTTCTCTGTATTCATTGTTCTTCAATAATTCATTGAAGGGAATGGAAATCTTTATCTTGGAAATTTCATTCTGTAAATTGAAGGAGGAAAATGTTCTATCACTTTCAATTGGCAGTTCTTTTTTATTTTCTTTTAAAGAGTCTTTTTTATTCTCTAGAATCTTTTGTACAATATTTTCTTTTTGTTTTTCTACATTCTGTTGACTTCTAGAAGGCTGATTTAGAGAGGGCCTTCCTTTATTTATAATTACATCTCTACTTCTCAAATTCATTTTTTCTGAAAAATCATTTATAGCATTATGATACCCTCTATGATATTGTTCTATCTTTAATTCAAGGAAATACAATCATCTTCCTCAGGGAACATATTATGTTCCTCTTATGGAAGATAAATTTGAGAATTAAGATCATCAAAATGGTAAATCTAATTATCCAGGGATCATTTTCTTCTTCATCATCTACAAAGTTTTCTAGAAATGGTGGTCTTATCTGTTGATCCTCAACATTCCTTGGATTCCTTTGATCTCTTTATCTAACCTGAGGAGAAGGAGGAGGTATTATAAAATTAGGATTCCTGATTTGTGGCTTAGGTTGATCCCTATATGGAGGTCTCTTATCCAATGCTAATATATCCATTAACCTCTCCATGGTATTCATATTTAGCATTAGTTGAGGAGGAAGTGGGGGGTTGATTTTCTTCCCTAGTTTTTCTCCTATCTACCTCCACTCTCTGTTTCATTTTTCTAGAATCCATTGGGTTAGCTTATACATCCAAAGAATATTTAAACATGGCAGGGAGATTAGTAGATTTCCTCTCTCTCAATAAAAAATCAAATTCACTATCAAATGCATCAACATAGTGTATTTTAGTAGCTCCAGCTACAAGGGGTTTAATGTCAGCTGGTATTTAGTTATAAACCCTCATAAATATTCTAGAAAATTCATGCACCGACTCAAAATTTCCCTTCTTTAAATTATTGTATTGGGTTAAAACCTGCAAATGACTCTTTTTGTCTTCTCACCTATCCAAAAAAGAGTTTGAAAGGACTCAAAAGTAACATTAGATATTTCAAGAAGATATTTAAACCACCTGTTAGCTTCCTAAAATAAAATTTGTGCAAAAAATATAATTTTGGCACCATTATAATCCACCTCTTCTAAATCAATGAAATCATCAAACCTATCCATATGTTGTTTAGCTGTGAAATTTCCTTCCCCATTAAATAATGAAATTCTTTGTGAGTAATTTTGTGGGAAGTCATGTAAGACAGCATGAAAAGCAAGTGGAGCAAACCTAACAGCCATGGCTTTAGGAGGGTTTTGAATAACAGGAGGACTTTGAACAATATGAGGAATTTGTAATCAAGAATATTGCACCTTCTACAGACAGAAGCTGTTCCTTTGGTCTGAATGGTTCAGATCCAGAACAAATGAGTGAATGACAAAGGATGAAGACCTTCCCTGAATGTTATAGACAGATAGAATACTGCTTCGATTGTGAACCTGTGTACCTACAAACATATCAAACATGAAAACACATCAAATCTACCATAAAATCATCTACTTATCCGTTTTAGTGACTAAGGAATCTAACAACATGTACATGTGAAATTAAAACAACAGTAATGTGAGTCAAAAATTAGATTTGCATTAAAAATGTATGGAGAATCTTACAACCATTTCCTTAGTGTCGACAAGTACCTCCACGAGACAAACAATTCATCCCCATAAGCTCCAAATTTTCTCTCTATGCTCTCCAATGACTTGGGATAAGTGGTCAATCCAACAGCACAACAATACCTCTATAGTTCTCCCCCTCAACTAAGGACATGAGCTTGTATTTATAAGGCTCAATGGATAGGGATAGTTGAGAGATTTGTCAATGAGGTGGCTCCAAGATCCTATGATGGGGGATCTCAAGCTCAAGCTAACAAACAATGATAGGGATAAGGGAGGACATGAGGCTCATGATCTAGAAGCCTCGAGAAACTTCTCTTTTTCCCATTTTACCCAGGGTACCACTTTTCTTCTATTATGACAGAGCAGTTTAGATAAGAAATACTTTGGCACCAAAGACCATAGGTGGTGGAATCGCTTCTTAAAAATAGGATACAAGTGGTGCTGAGAAAGGTACCACTCATGGGCCACAAGGAAAGCACAGTGATGAGTTTTTTCAAGTAGAATTGAAAAACAAAGTAAGTTTCCACTCTAAGTGCTGGGATTAAGGGAAAACATGGAAGTTAAGGGTCTTATCACATGGTGGTGACAAGATTTAGGTATAACAGAATGTCTCCCAAAGCATGATACTTAGAGGGATATGATAAGTGAGAGATTCTAGAGAACAAGTTGTCACTTCGAGGTGAAAATGTCAGCTCAGTCGGAGAATGTCATCCAGTAGGTATTTGTATTACATCAATATTTTTGACTCATAGAAACATGTAAGAAACTCATGGCTATAGACTAATACAAGGTATATCCATGAGAGGAATAAACAATCATGGCTACTAGAATATAGCGTAGATCCATGTGATAGAGGACTCAAACTTGGACATATAAACCGGACATACAACGTAGATCTATGTCATATAGATGCAAATTTGAGCATAGCCATGACCATACAAATGTGGATCTATGCTAGATATACAAAAATCCATCACAACATGGGGAAAGCAATGAGCTCTAAAAAAATACCTAGGGTCTTCATCTCGCCTTCCACAAAGTACGATTCTATCCATGTGATTACAATGATCTGAAGTTGAACATGGTAGAAACCACTTGATTACTACCCAATGCTATGAACTGTTAACAAGTGTGAGGGAGATCACTATTAATGTCAATGATTCCCAAGGTACCCTAGTACAATCTACTGAGTGTGAGTATATGTTTTGATGTTGAACACCCAATTGATTCTTCCGATCAAAGGTAAATGATGTGAACCTATGTCAAGAGTGAGAGAATGTGTCATTAAGGCATACATATCTCAAGGTACTAAGTTTTGTTTCGAAGACTATTGCTTGGATGATGAGATGATGTCGATCTGAATAGTCTTGTCGAAGGAGGGCCATGATGAGTCCCACATCAATGACACAAAACTCAAAACATAGCTTTGGAATGATGTGAATGTAGTAACCATAAGACTGAATCAAAAGTACTGACACAGAGACTGTTTTGACTGCATAGGTAAAACTTCTTCAACTTCCCTTTGAACATCGGGCAACATGACAAAAGACTTTGCAGGATGACTAAACTAGACAAAAACACAGTGCGACAGTGGACAATGTATTCTTTTAATAGACTCAAAGCAGTGGCATGACTCATGAAAGTGGATTGTCATAGAGATTAGTTGAATACCCAATTGACTGAAATGATATGCAGACAAGTTCCATGTTCAAAGGTAACGACAAACTACTGCCATTTATTTGAAAAATGATTCCCTTCCCATTTTCCCCATCATGGTTGATGAGTGCCTCTTTTCGGTTTTACGAGTTCAAAGAGGGTAACAAACACTCGTTATAGCTCGTCCCAAGACAATTCCAAACTCATATGTTTTACGAACCTGAGAGAGGAGGGGTTCGTTCCCAAAAGAGGGTCTCTCAATTTTTAATTTAATGAGTCCAATGAAAGAAAAATCGGTATCGTTCATGTTTAGAGAGTCTGAATGACCACGAAAGAAGACTCCAAAGTGTCCTTTTTCATAAAATAGTTCACCTGAACCGAAAAAGTGATAACCTACCATTAGATGAATGACTCTTCAAGTGCTTTAACAAGCATGAACAAGACAAGATCGCTCGACTATCTTTTCACATTTTAAGAGTCTGAAAAGAGTTTAATAAGACTCTATTAGACGTTTTCATGTTTGAATCCAGATCATGAAAAAGCAATAAACTAAGTTCAAACCAAAATTCATGTTTTAACCAGAGCACAAAAAATGAAAA
Organism: Pseudotsuga menziesii; assembly: GCA_001517045.1. Classification (NCBI taxonomy): domain Eukaryota; kingdom Viridiplantae; phylum Streptophyta; class Pinopsida; order Pinales; family Pinaceae; genus Pseudotsuga; species Pseudotsuga menziesii. The sequence goes on from LPNX011144307.1 coordinate 426,368, forward strand.
GTAAGCTCAACACCATCTTACTGTTTTTAACGAGCTTGAATATCAGTTGAAAGAATGATCGAAGATTGGTTTCATTTTTACGCAAGCTCAAAACCAATGGGCAAACTATGCTTGAAAAAATCCCATTAACATGATATACAGAGGTTGGAATCTTGCCCCCAGCATGATTGCTAGCGAAGCTTACCCCTAGCATTGTTGTTAGCGGCTCTACATGCCCCCAAGCTTCATTTTGTTTGACGATTCTTCTTCCATACCCAACCTAAAAACCTGGTTACTAATGTGAAAATATTCACCAGGGGGGTAGGAAGAACGAGAATCGGGTAGGTGAAAAGAAGGTTCAAGTTCTAACACTAAAGTGAAGAATCAAATCAAGGGAAGGGGATCTATTTCATTTTTACACAAGCTTGAAATGGAAAGTAACTATGGTTGGAACATGGTTTCATTTTTATGCAAGATTGAAACCAAAAGGTAAACTATGCTCAAGGAAACCTACATTTTTTAACGAGCTTGAAATATAAAATGAACTATGCTTAAGAATGGTTTCATTTTTATGCAAGCTTGAAACCAAAAGGTAAACTATGCTTGAGGAGATCCATTTCATTTTTTAATGAGCTTGAAATCAAATGGGAACTTTTCTCAAAGGCATCTATTTCATTTTTTAATGAGCTTAACACAGAATGGGAACTATGCTCGCAGCATCTGTTTCATTTTTTAATGAACTTGACATAGAATGGGAACTTTGTTCATAGGCATCTGTTTCATTTTTTAACAAGATTGAAATAGAATGGGAACTATGCTCACCACATGGTTTCATTTTTATGCAATATTGAAACCAAAAGGTAAACTATGCTTAAGGAGTGGTTTTATTTTTTAACGATCTTGAAACCAAAAGTAAACTATGCTCTCTAACCTTCTCCTACCCAACATGATATCCAGAGTTTGGTAGGTTTCCCCTATTACATAAAATCTAGCAGCTTAGCCCCATTAATATGTACATAGACTAGAGCCATGCCCCCCATTTTACCTATGATGGGAAGAAGCTAACTAGAAGAAAGGGGGGAACCACAAGAACATGCGGCACATTTAGGGCAGTCTGATTACTAGGAGTGATGCAATGGTCAGGTGTAACAAAAGAAATCTGATCAATGGTCACAATATTCCCATCATGGAGAAAATGCATAACTCTAAAGAGTGTGGACACAACAGCCTTCATGGCATAAACATAATCACGTCCAAGGAGTAGATTAAAATCTAAAGGACCTTGGACCACCATAACATCAATACAGACAGTTTTCCCTCCTAATTTAATAGGTAAATAAGGAAGGGTCCCTGAAGGTGTTGTAGGTTTTTGATTAAAAGCCAATATCTGATCGGTGGATGGCACAAGCTGAGGTGAACCTAAATCTTGCCAAGTAGTTGAGGATATAATACTAACAGAAGCCCCTTCATCAATAATAGTGTGAAGAATCCACCTAGCAGTAACATTCACAACTATTTGGAAAGGAACACTTGAATGAAGATGAGACTCTATTAGGTTACTCAATTCAAAGGAAATAACCTCTTGGAGAGGGTTCTGTCGAAACAGACAAAATTTCCTCTTGTCGAGAACAATCAGAACGAGGCATAAAAACTTCAGCAAGTTTAAGTTCATTCTCTACTAGAAGAGAAGAACAATATGAATATTTGGTCAAAGACACTACTTCAGTCTTAACACTCTCTGATGAAAGACCGGGATTGGATGGAAATGACATCAACTCGACCACTTCACTCTCTGAAGCAAGAGTGGGACCAATTATAGATGAAAATGAATTGGTTACTTGGTCAACCAGGGAGGGATCGAGGGATAACTTACTATCACTTGTTGGAATCACCTGTTGATGATCAGTAATATTTTCCAAGCAACGCGAAGCTTCATCCATATTTGGACAAAGAAAAGTACGATGCATAGCCTTGCATATCAAACAAGGATACAAGACTTTACCCTTACGACCTTTTACCAATGGGGCACTACTTGAGCGAGTATCGTCAACATGATGATCAGAGGTTGATGACATAGAGGGTTTGGACCTTTTAGACCACTCTTCTTGTACACGGGAGAGACAAGGACACTCCTTAATAAGGTGGCCCCCCTTGCAAATATTACAAGGGAACTTGGGTTTTCTGAGTGTTCTCTTAGAACGAACACGATCAAGAGCAGATGGTTGCTTCTTTTTCTCTTTCTTATCCTTCCTCTTTTTACCCTTCCCTTTCTTCTTCTTCTTATCCACATGACTACTAACCATAGAGCTTTGGTCAAGTGACGAAGAAGAAATTGATGAAGCAATAACTGACGAAGAAGGAGAGGTATTAGGTTGATGTCGATCCTCTCGTGAAGGAAAGGTGACATTTGAGACATTAGGTGTAACAGGAATTACCAGATTAAACAGCCAGACTAGTAATGCTATAGTTAATCCAGGAATATTTAGAGTGGCAATAAAGGGACGACCAATACCTTCACTTGGAGGGAATACAAAACGTACACCTTGGAAAGGGATCTCTTGATTGGTAGTCCCAAATGGGGATTCCATCTCTAAACTCTCTAGAAAATCCCTAACTACCATGCACAAGCAAGCACTACTCAAACTAAAAGCAATAAGAAAACATGTGAAAGGATTGGATAAGAGTCAGGAATCTCACAGGATTATCAAGACTTTACAAGCTTCACCCGTAAAGCCAAGATGACCAAAAGGTTAACTTAGTTGGTCTGAGGATTCCTAAAAGGGTCTCCCAATATACACAAGGTACATGGGAGCTCAAATCAGTAGTAGTGCTATCTAATGCATAATCGTTCACAAGGGGCCTTCCGATATACAATCGAGTATGTGAAGTACCTTTCTATATACCTCAAGGGTACGTGAAAGGCCATTCGATATACCGACGGTATGTGGAAGAACCGCGCAAGTCTCGGGATGTAATGTGGATGAGGAACAATAGCTCCTACTCTTAACGACGCCCGAACACGTCTCTAACTTCTCACTCAAATTGCTAAAAGTTTTAACCTAGTACTACCATTAATTTTATCTTGTGCGTTTAGGTGGAACCATGGAGTGAAAAATTGAATTTAAAGAAGATGCACACTGATCTATATGATAATGCAAGTTTTCCTCTTCAATGAAATTCTACCTAAGATAGGGAGAGAGATTTACTTTTCTTACAAAAAATGCACACCCAAATGAAAATACAATTCTATCTTTTCAAATGAAAAGGGAAATATCAATGCACCCCAAAAAATCCTCAAAGTAAATAAGAAACAGATCTAGAGAACATCAAACATAAATAAACCAAAAATGTTTCTATCTTTTCATGCTTGAAAAAGATGTATAAAAACTTAATGGAAATGGTGCCAAGATTTTAGCACTTAGTATTTACCCTCAGTTTTGAAAAGGATAATCCCAAGGTAACCACAAAACCCACCTTTAGGAGGAAAGCCGCCTTCTTTCCTTCTAGAGAGGGATCTCTCAATAGATGAACTCAAAGGACCTAAATATTTGAAACTAAATAATTTTTAATAGTAACAATGGCTGAAATAGGTGGTCATTGGGCATGGAGTCCAATATGAAAAAAATTCAATGATAGTGATTTGAAATGGAGTTCTTAACAGAGGAAGGGTAGTTACCCTTTTATAGTCAAAATGCCAGTTTGTCTAGTGAGAAAGAAGAATAAGAAACAATCCATTAATATGGGCATCTAAATAAGCTTGTGAATGCTTGAAATTAAAGGATCAGAGCATAAGATTATGAATTCTAACAGAATATACAATCATTCAAGCATGAAAGATAACAGAATGGAAAGGTAAACAAGAAACAAATTCACATGAAGGAATAAAGTATAGATTGTAAAATAAATAACAAAAGAATCTCTGCAGAAAACCTTCTTGGCTCTAAAATATTTATTAATCTTGAAGCTCTCTTACAAAATTCAGTTCTTGCTCACAGGTTCCAACCCTCAATACATTGTAAAATGTTGCTTAAATACATAAAAAATTCTCCTTGATATGATAACTACTTGCATGTTAAAAATAGGCAAAATTATCTTCATTATTACACTTGTCATTTAACTCCTTAAAAACTAACTACTCAAAAATCTATTACATTTTAAAAATAAAACTTGTTTTCAAAATCCTCAAACTTCTTCATTGATGTAGTTTGTACTTGGTTCTACCAAAATTTTCAATTGTCTTCCATTGGACCATAGATGGCATCTCTAGATTGGCCATTTCTTTCATCAACAATCTCAATTCTACATGATCCACATATGAAATGGGTGGCACCTAGTAACAAACTATTATGAAAGTGTTGATTATCTCAAAATATCTACCAATTTGTCCACCATAGTTTTCCGTGATAGAGATTGGTTCATCTATTCATATCTCTTATGATCCAATATACACTTGATCAACAAATCCTGATATTCCACCTGAGAAAAGAGTTTACCATCTTCTCCCCAAAAGGAAGGAAAACCTTTTTTAAAAAGTGACACAAATGAACCTTTAAAAAGCTTCACTTGATGTTGCATTATGTCAATCTTTTCCTGCATAATTTCTATGTGTCGATGCTTTCCCACTATCTTCCTAGCCCAGGTGATCACTATAATTCTGTCTTTTATTCCCATTGTCCTCAAATATTCTTCTAACAAAGTATTCATAAAATTAATTGTAGTGTTGGTTGTGTCTATTGGTTTGTTATTCATAGCTTCCTTTACTACAATACAACTCTTTCTAGAAACAATTATAACCATTTTTTTTTCTAGAATATAGTTAAAATTGTTAGGATTATTAATCCTCCCTTGTCCAAATTTGGTCATATGTCTAAATCGGGAGTCATGTCTAAATCGAGAGTCCATCGAGTCTATTTATAGTCATTAGCACCATTGGTTAAACTTAACCTAATTGGGGCACATGTTTCAGTTACCAAAGTGTGGGGAACACTAATTGAGGCTCACTGCCACTTATTGCACTTGATTGCATAAGTTTAGGAGTCTCCTAGATCAATCCCTACAATTTAGGAAGCAACTAGGAGTGCCGAAACCAACCAAGGTCAGATAACTTCAGTTGATGACTAGTCAAGCCAAGTTAGGAGTCAGTTACATTTAGTTCTAGCTCTATACATTCAGTTAAATAATGGTTTAATTAATTACACACATGTGGGGCGTTTTTCTCACCTACCATAGTCAGTTAACCATTATTTAATACTAAATGTAACAGTTGGTTGTGTTTTAGAACTCCGGTTATGATTTAGACAAGGACAGTTAACTACTGGGTCCTTAACTTCAGTTGATGACTAGTCAAGACAAGTTAGGAGTCAGTTACATTCAATTAAATAATGGTTTAATTAATTGCACACATGTGGGGTGCTTTTCTCACCTACCACTGTCAGTTAACCATTATTTAATACTAAATGTAACAGTTAGTTGTGTTTTAGAACTCCAATTGTGATTTAAACAAGTCTTGGTTACCTACAGTCAAGTAGAGTCATCAATTCGATCTTCCTCATGTGGATTCGAATTGCTTGTGGCTATTAAATCCATTTTACATCATTGTAATTATTATCTGGATTACTTTTTGATTAATGAAAGCATTCACAGCTGCAATCCTTTTGCACTGTTTCATTCTTCAATGGCTGAGTAAATTGTGAGATCTTCTTTGTGAGTTGTCTGTTTGTCTACAGATCTATATGCTCAAATTTAACATGGTATCAGAACCTCGGCAGACAAGGAACTTCTCCTCCTCAGATCTCTTACTGGATCATTTTTTTGTTTTGCAGGTACAACTTCGAAATGATTTAATCTCTGATGAGACAAGGTCTAAAGGAAATCTGGACAAGATTGGATAGAACCTTTGGAATTGATAGCAGATGGAGCACATCCAGCACCATAAGCATCCTTGATCCAAAAATCTCAGCCTCCACTCTCTCTGATGAAGTTGTTCAAGATAAAGAAGAAGCAGAAGCTTCTACACAGTCAATTCGAATTGAAGACAGTCTCTATGCAGTGACTCCTTCTCCTGATGCTCCGGAAGTTCATGAGATCTCTGATATCTCATCTTCTCATATTGCTGAAACAGAAGAAGACATTCGAATCTATGATATTGAAGAAAAATTCTGCTGCACTTCCACGCAAACATTCATCGGTGATTTTCCTTTAAATTCTGTGCAAAATTTACTAGTAATTGCTTCCGAAAGTGAAGAGAAATTTGATTTTTCGCCCTCTAATGTTGCTGCTGGTGTGAAAATATGTGATACCTTGGATATTTTGGAAGAAATATCAGATTACCAGAGTGATCCATTCACTCCCCATGATCTAGTTT
>LPNX011144307.1:442548-455048 GCA_001517045.1 Pseudotsuga menziesii
ATCCAAGGTGTGGAAAGATATGGGGCTCCAGAAGAGAATCACAGAGAAAGAAAGAGGACCAGATCCTACTCCGGGTATGTAGCTTTACTATGTGATTTCATTGATAAGGAACCTTCTAGTTATGAAGAAGTGACAGGACAGAAAGAATGGAAGGATTTTATGATCGAAGAGTACCAATCGATCATGAAGAATGATGTTTGGGATGTTGTCCCAAGACCAGAAGGGAAGTCAGTTGTGACTTCCAAATGGATATACAAGATCAAGAATGTTGTAGACGGTAGCATTGAAAATTATAAAGAAATATTTATGGCTCAGGGTTTCTCTCAAAAATAAGGAATAGATTATGAAGAAACCTTTGCACCTATATCCAAACACACTTACATCAGATCAGTACTAGCTCTAGCTGCAGTGATGAAATGGAAGATACACCAGATGGATGTCAAGACTGCTTTCTTGAATGGTGTAGTCGAAGAGGAAGTGTATGTAGAACAACCTCTCGATTTTGAGACACATGACAGGGAGTCTCATGCATGTATGCAAATTGAAGAAAGCCCTGTACGGTTTGAAATAGGAACCCAAGACTTGGTACGACAGAGTTGACAGCTTTCTATCCAGTTTGGGATTTACCAAAAGTAAAGCAGATTCCAACCTTTACTATAAGGTTGAATATGGAAAGCCAGTGATGCTCCTACTATATGTAGATGATCTGTTTGTGATAGGTATGGATGGGTTGATTGCTAATATGAAGAGAAAGCTTGCTGTCGAGTTCGAAATGAAGGACTTGGGTATGATGCATTATTTTCTAGCCATGGAGGTGTGGCAGAGTGTAGATGGAATATCCCTTGGACAAGGGAAGTATGAAATAGAGATCCTGAATAGGTTTGGGATGATGGACTACAAAGCTATGGCCACACCTATGGCATCGAACTTGAAGATATTGAGTGATGCTTCATAATATTCGGTTGATTCTATGATGTATCGTCAGATAATTGGGTCCTTGATGTACCTGACGAACACGAAACCAAACATTTGCTTTGCTGTGAACACCTTGAGCCAGTTCTTGACAGATACGAGAAATGTTCACTTGATTGCTGCAAATCATATTCTGAGGTACCTGAGGGGTACAGTTGATTATGGGCTCAAGTATGAGTCGAATCAAAAGATTAACCTGGAGGGTTATGTTGATTCGCATTGGGCAGACAGTGCCATCGATAGGAAGAGCACTTTAGGGTGTTGCTTCAGTAGGGGATCAGGTGTGATCTCTTGGTTTAGCAGGAAGAAATCCTGTGTGCACTGAGTACAGCTGAAGCATAGTATGTCGTAGCTTGTTCAGCTATTTGTGAGGTTGTATGGCTAAGGAAGCTACTGTCTGATTTATTTGAATTCCAGTTGGATTCCACTTGTATACATTGTGACAACTAGAGTTGTGTGAAGTTGTCTGAGAATCTAGTGTTCCATGACAAGTCAAATCATATCAATATCAAGTATCACTATATCAAGGATATGGTGCAGAGGGGAGCAGTGAAGCTCCAGTATGTTGTGACGGACGATCAGATAGCTGATGTATTGATGAAGCCATTGGATAGGGTGAAGTTTGAGTACTTCAAGGAGAAGCTTGGTGTTCTCCAGATAGATGTTCCATCCAAAGGGAAGTGATGAGTCCATGAGACATTATGACATGGGAGAGGATTAAGTTCCTTCCATGGTCAGATGTAAGGGTTGAGCCATTCTGTCATAGTGAGAGGATTTAGGTTCCTTCCATGTCAAATATGAGTGCTGAGCCATTCTGATGCAACTGTAGGATTGGTTCTTAGGTGATCAGATATAAGGGTTGTTGCTATTCTAGGAATGGAGGTGCCTAGTCAGTTACCAGAAAAACTAGGTCTAGGACTGAGAAGCCATTCTGATATGAGAGAGGGATGTGTTCCCACTTGATCTGATGTAAGGGATGAACCATTTTGTCATGGCTAAATGATTATTTTCCTCCCATGTCAGATGTGAGTGTTGGCCATTTTGACGAGTAGGTCAGATGTAAGGGAAACTGCCATTCTGGGAATGGAGGCACCTGGTCAGTTACCAGGTCGCTTAGTTTGGGACTGGGGGCCATTCTGATGCGATGGTAGGATTAGTTCCTCCATGATCATATGTGAGTGCATGCCATTCCAATGCGATGCTTTCAAGCATGGTTGGATATAAGTGTAGAGCCCTTTCGATGCGGTGCTTTTGAGCATGGTCGATTGTAAGTGGTAAGCCCTTTTGATGCGGTGCTTTCAGGCATGGTTGACTATAAGTGCTGAGCCTTTCCAATGCGGTATATTTGGACATGGTAGGATGTAAGTGCAGAGCCCTTTTGATGCGGTGTGCTTGCACATGGTTTGATATAAGTGCTGAGCCATTCTGGCGCGAAGTGTTTACACATGGTCAGATGTGAGTGCTGGGCATTTCTGACAGGATGAGGTCAGATGTGAGTGCTGGGCATGCCTTTCTGACAGGATGAGGTTAGATATAAGAGCTAGGTGGGACATTCTGACTTAAGTGTCAAATATAATCACTGATGAAGACCTACATGAAGGGTAGGCCTATAGGATTGACTCTGTAGAACCTCCTGTGACGAGAAGAATTGAGATGGAACCATTTGAGATAGCATGTGATGATGATCCAGACTTGATGACGATCCATATCAAGTGATGATCCAAATGTGATGATGATCCAGACTTGATGACGATCCAGATCAAGTGATGATCCATATGTGATGATGATCCAGCAATGATGATCCAGTAGCCGTGATGATGCATATCCTGTGATGAAAAAGACTTGAAGAAGAAGATGACTTGAAGACAAAGAAGATGAAGAAGACTCGAAGACGAAGAATACTTGAAGATGAATAAGACTTGAAGACTAAGAAGACTTGAAGATGAAGATCATGAGATGATCCAGTCGAGACAGAGAAGAAGACCAGTGCTGAAAATTGTGTCGAAAGAATACCTTCCTAGTTAAGAGGGAGTGTTGATGTATTTGTAACTTCGAAATGTAATAATATATGTATCTTATGTCTTGTAACCTGATGTTTATTTTGGGTTGTGTCTATAATGTAATTGAGTCATGATGTCATGTCCCAATGTTTCGATTAGGAGGATCTATAATGTAAACAAGTCATGTCAATTCATTATGGGTAACCCTCCTATTGTCTAAGGGTTAAAGTCCCCGCAGTTTCGGGGCACTAGGGTTATTAGACTCACCTAGTGAAGTCAGCCCTAGTAGGGTTTTAGTCATGCCGGGAAGCAATATAAATAGAGAGGTGATCTCTCTATTTAACACACATCTCATACACACTCAAGTGTAGCGCATAGTTGAGGAAGGAGAAGACACTGGGGCTAGATAGAAAGAAGGTTACTGCTGTCGAAAGATCATCTTACTGTTTTGGGATTTTCTATTTTGGTGTTGATTCTATCTCTAAGGAAGTTGCGGGGTTTTATCCATTTATGGTTTCCCCAAGGAAAAACACTGTGTTCATTGTCTCTTGTGTTTGATTGATGTACTTGTTATTCTCTCAGTTAAAGATTCTAATAATGCTAGCTTAACGTTGAAAAACTAACAACAGATTCATAGGCAGATGAAGACAAAGCACACAAAGGAATTAGTCAAATCCAAGAGGATTATTTCCATATCGATTGGATCTCATATACTCCCAAGGATATGTTCGATGAAATGGCCATCATGTACAAAGGAAAGAACATCAACAAGAATATGAACTCGAGAACGCAACTTAAGGATGTGAAGATGCAAATTATAGAAAGCATTCAATCTTACTTCACAAGAATCTCTCAGATCAATAATAAATTAGAAGTCATTGGAGACAATGTTGAAGAAGCAGAAGAAGATATTACAACCTTGAATAGTCTCCCTAGTTCATGGGAATCATTCATTCAATGGATTTGTTCTATAAATAATCTCACCTATGGAGGAATGCATGTAAGAAGAAGCTCGATTGATAGAAAAAGAGGAAGATATGGATTAATTTGATAATCAATACCTAACAACTAATTTCAAGAAGAGAAAGAATAATAAGGAAGAACATTCTCGCAAGAATAAAAGGACTTCATAAGAAAGGCATCTCATAGCTCAATTTTTTTAGTTGTGATGAGAAAGGACACCTTGCTAAAAAATGTCCTAAGAAGAAAGAATGGAAGAATGGTATGATCAATAAGTACTATTCGATCATGTGTAATGATGTTTGGAGACCCGAAGAGAGGTTTTGTAAAAGTATTCCAAGTAGATCTACAAGATCAAACATACAACAGATGGAAGTATCAAGAGATACAAATAAAGGCTTGTGTTTTATCTCAGAAAGAGGGAGTCTATCATGGCGAGAAATTCATCCATAAACACCTATTCAATGATGAATATTACACTAACCAATTGGTGTAATCAAAGTATAAAGAACATACCGAGAAACCTCTGGGATTTGGGGACTCTCTACAGAGAACCACCTGTGCACAGAAGGATTTGGACAAGCTAAGTAAGCACCCATGGGATAGCACATAAAGTTACATGAGGAGCTTGATGATAAAATAGAGTGATGGATATCCCAACATTTAACACAAGGTTGAATATAGAATCCTACAGAGGATGAGAAGCTCATAGATAGGGGTAGGAGAAACTTACAATAAAGTTCAAGATGTAGGATATTGATATCCAGTGACCTTGAGAGGTGATATAGATGGATACACATAATATTAGTAGTAGGGGAGGATACGTGTTAGTAAAATGTCCCAATACAGAGAGTACAAGATGCAGAGGAAGGATGGTGCTCCACTTCAGAGGGAGTGACTACGGTAGATGTCAAATTTTGATAATCTTGACATGATTTATCGATATTAGAGGTAAATTTTCCTTATCCAAGGAAAATGTGTGGTTGATTTAAGTTTTGAGATGTTGTGATACACCAATGGCATAAAAATTGAAGTCAATATATGATCCTATTTCAAAAATAGTTGATGTCGCAATCTACAGGAAGAATATTGGTTTGTTGATGTACTTAACTAACATGAGGTCGAACAATTGCTTTGCAGAATCAATATTTGTTCACATGGTTGTGGAAAAGCAAGTGGTGTGGCACCTGAAGGGTACAATTGAATATGGACTCATATATGTGAGAGACTAGAGGATCTTCCTGCAGGAATACAATGGCTATGATTGAGTTGAAAATGCTACAAATAAAAAGAGAACTCCAACATGATGCTGAAAGAGGACCAATGTTGCTCTCATTGTAACCAAGGATGAATATATTGTAGTTAAGAAGAAATAAAGGAAGAGTCCTCAAATGATGAGGAATATGTAGAATTCTACCGATGAAGAAAAATATCATACTCTTATACCTTTCAACATTAGATATGAATGGATCCATTTGTAGGACACATAGATTCAACACCATTACATAGTTCTATGTGAGTTGTGGTGTAAGAAGACTTGCTCAGTATTTTCGATCATAAGCAAGATAGACACAGGTCCTCAGAATAAGATGATGAAGTAGAGGAAGTTGTCAAAGACTCCAGTAATTCATGCAAGGCTACCGATATCAAGATGGATTCTAATAAACAAACAAAGATAATTATTTGAATTGTCATTTCCTATATATGTACTTTTTTAGTTGTGTACATAGAGATGTTCCTAGATTTAGGAAGTGTATTATGCATGTTAGAGTGTTTGCATTTATGAATAGTTTTCTACTAATATGGATATTATGGGTAAGTGGTTTATGGTGTTGTACAACATTCCATTGCTAATTATCTAGAATGAAACCTCTTTGCTGAAATAATGTCTTGCTAGAGATTAAAGGCATCTAGAAAGTTACCGTATGTATACGAGATATGGATGAATGTTGTAGTAGTGAAAATAGTTTCATAATTGTATGACATATATCTTTATCCATAAGAATTTGTCACTGTAAATATGTTGTGAAATTTTTCTAATCATACAATTGTATTTGAATTGTAGGAAGGATTATATGAAATCACCTACAAGAGAAGAAACGATGAAGTTGCGGATGTACGATGAAGTTGCAGATGTACAAAAGAAGAATGATGAAGTTATAGATGTATGATAAAGTTACATATGTACAATAGAAGAATGATGCAGTTGCATATTTTTGAGGCCTAAAATGGGTCTCATAAGGGAAATAATAAAATAAGAGTTATAATAATAAAATAAAAGTTCTAAATTTTGGTGGGGAAAAAGAAAAACTATTTTTTCTTATTGTATTTTTGACATGTCTTCTTATCGGCTCACCCAAATTTCAAGTTTGGGGACTCGTTGGATGTGAAATTTAATTCTGCATCCAACCCATACCCACACTGCATACTTTTGAGGTACCCACGACACCTAAAAATGAAAATTTCAATTAAAAAAAATGTATTTTAAAATACGTTTTTTTATTGAAATTTTCATTTTTATGTGTCTTGGGTACCTCAGAAGTATGTAGTGTGGGTATTGTTTGGATCCAAAATTAAATTAAATTCCACATCCAACGAGCCCCCAAACTCAAAATTTAGGTGAACCCATAAGGAGATATGCCAAAAATACTATAACAAAAAGTAGTTTTTTCTTTTTCCTTCCATTTTGTTTTACAAATTTTCCCCTTATGGTTAAAATAATCATCTTGAATCCTATTGGTTCTTATACAGTGAATTTTAATGGTAGAATATTTGTTTTGAGGCCCATTTTTTACCTCAAAACTCCCTTAATGAGGGAAGAATGATGTAGTTACGCATGTACAAGAGAAGAATTATGCAGTGCAGATGTAGAAAAGAAGAATGATAAAGAACAAGTTGCAGAAGGGAGTTGTAAAGCTCAAGTATATTCCTACATAGGAACAAGTGGCATATGTGTGGACTAAGCCTCTGGCTCATGTAAAGTTTGAATACTTTTGCGACAAGCTTGGTGTAGTCTGAAAGGACCTCCCTTGAAAGAGGGAGTGAAGAAGAGGTAGAAGGTATTTTGTTGTAGTGGTGTGGTAGCTCAATCTAGGGTTACATATGTCTATCTAGGCTTGTTGTCCCTAAAGCACAACAGGATTTGAACCCAAAATACAATGACAAAATCCTACGACATCTGACGAAAAGTAATTTTTTGTCAGATTACAATGATGAAAAGTATTGTTTTGTCTAATTTGGTTTTGTTGTCTGGAAGAATCCTTGAAAATATGACATTTATAAATTCAGTTAAGCAATGATATAGGGGTTGGTGAAGTGATGACATTGTCATCAATTTTGTGATGCTCCTGTCATTGGTTTTGCAATGTCTATAGGTCAAATATCTAACGACGATAACCTATTTTTTGATATAGTATTAGGTTGTTTTATGCAACGATAAGTAAGTTAATATCGTTGGATATTCGACGACAGTTAAATTTGAAAATATATAAATTAGAGAAACATTCTAACATGTTTTCTATATAAGTGGTGGACAGTTTACAGAAATGATATATTCCTCGACGGACAGTTTGAGGAATTATTTTATTCTTCGATAGACGGTTAACAGGATTATTTTTTTCTTTGACAGATAGTTTGCGTAAATTTTTATATTTTTTGACAAACCACCATTTGCAAAAATACTGATGTGTTGACCTTGATTTTTTTATATTTTCAATGGTCTTTATTCACGAATATTGTGACAAGATGTCAAATAGAAATATTCCTGATCCAAACAAACAAAATCGACAATTTCTTGCTATACTGTGGGATGCAGTGAAAAGAAGGGGTGATGGGAAACATTATTGTCCATGTAGTCAATGCAGGGGCTTTAAGAGGAGAAGAATATTAATCGCAACATCCACAAAACATTTTAGGGAACATGGACATGCTCAGGGGGGGAATGAACATTGTCCATTTGTAAGTTTAGCATTATAAAGGTTTTTATATTTTTTTCTTTGGTAAATGGATGTATGATTTTAATATTTCCTATATTAACTTATATGTATTCATTTATTCATGTAATTATAAAGGAAATACATCCTACGACATATCGTCCAGAGGAAGTGCTTTCAGAACAATTACCATAGGAACATGGAGCACCTATGCTTAATGGAGAACAAGTGAATGATCATATTGAAGATTATCATAATGATAATGTAGTTGAAGATGATGGTACAAATACATTGATCCATGATTCATTTAATGTTAGAATGCATGATGACGATGACTATGATAATGAAAATATTGATGACTTTGATGATGTTCACGATATACCTCTTCTTGAGAAGGCATACAAACCCCTTTATGAAGGCTCCAAAAAAAATCATCTCTCTGCTAAATTGTTGATAATGAACTTGAAGGTTGTGAATGGTCTTTCAAACATATCAATCACATGGATGTTAAGGTATGATCGTGATAAATTTTATCTTTATTCCTCTAATAATTGTATTGTTAATTCATAATTCAAATTAATACAAATGAAGTGTGTTTTGTTAATATCATTTATATATTATATTAACTCTATTTTTATTTTTATTTGATGTAGCTTGATAGCTGAATTTTTGTTACCACCATTAAATATTTTACCTCGCACATATTGAGATTTATCTTCCATCATGAAAGAGATTGGAATTCATTATGAAGCAATTCATGCATTCCCTAATGGCCATGTTATATATTATAATCGTCATGAATTTGCAACAAAATGTATGGAATGTCATATAAGTAGATATCGATCAGATCAAGTAACAAAAAATGTGCCTCAAAAGGTTCTTAGTTATATTCCCATCATCCCATGTTTCCAATGACTGTTCAGTTGCAATAGAATAGCACAATTTATGGATTACCATACATGGAATAGAATTCAGGACGATGTTAGTCGAATGTCTGCAGATGGTTCTGCAATTAGAGATATGGAGGAAAAGTGGCCTCACTTTAAAGAAGAACCCTGTAATATCAGGATTTATTTGGTCGCAGATGGTGTTAATCCATTTGCACATACAAGATCCATTTACACGGTGTGGCCTATTTTTGTTATCAATAATAACATTCCTCCATGGTTGTCAATAAAGAGGGAGCACATAATGTTGTCGATGATTATTCCAGGTATATTGTGTCTACAACTATTTTATTTTTAATGTAGTTGTGGCATCTCATTTGTGGTATTTTGTTTCCTAATGTCATATATATATTTTTTATTTTACTCTTGTCCATGGTTTATATATCTTAATGGTTCTCATAATTATATATTTTATATGTACTTCAAATCAATCAGGTAAGTTGCAAGTCAAATATATGAATGTATATATCAAACCTCTTATAGACGAGCTACTAAAGTTATGGAATGACATCAGTATGTATGACGTATCTAGACCAATATGGAAAAGGAAATTTCAATTCCATGAAATGGTTGTATGGAAAATACACGATGCCCCAGGGTTAGCCCATTTTTGTGGTTTGTATTTTTAAGTTCCACTTTAATTGAATTTAATTATATGAAGTAGTTAATATAGTTTATATATAATTATATTTGACATAGATATTCCATATCTATATATTGTAGGTCTTAATACAAAGGGAAGATTTGCATGTCCATTTTCTGATCCTAAGATCAAATCTCGTCGCTCAAAAAGCTTAAGAAAGGAGGTGTTTGATGAGTATAAGAACTTCCTCTCTAAGAATCACAGGTATAGAAAAATCGAAAAAAAATCTTTTCAATGGGAAGCAAAAGACTGCATTAAAACCACAGAGAATGACACCTCACCTTTGGAAGATGTAATATAATAGAAATTGTCAAGCTAGTAGGTATGGATCATCGTATATGAATTGTTGTTTTTTTATTATGTGTTGTTTACTGTAGTGGCCATAATTGATTTATATAATTTATTTATAAACTAATATTAATGATGTTCGTCGTGATCATGAAGGAATTAATGGGATTCCATGAGGAATGAAAAGTTATCCTATACAATTTGGCATGTTGTCCTACTATGAGCACCTACAAATTGCTCATCTGATTGATACAATGCATATCAGAAACAATGTGACTGAAACATTATGGAAACTATTGGAGCTAAGGAGTGAGAAAGATAAAATTGTGAAATTTTGGAAAGACATTCAAGAAGGAAACCATGCAATGAAAGAAGTCATTCAATTTCATAGAAAGAGAGACCAAATTAATATAAACTCAATTCCATGGATGTTTATGGAGCATCAAATTAATGTTGTAAAAGAAGTCATGCGAAAAGTTAAATTTCCCACTGGATTTTGTATGAACATGAAGAGTATCATAACAAAGAAAGGTGATTTTGCAGGGTCAAAACACATGATTGGAATGTCTTCATGAAGGTAATTATTATTGTTATGTCCATATAATTATTCTTTTTTTTAATTCCATTGCATATTGTTGTTATTTTGTTTGTCTACTCTTTGTTTAAAAAAGGATGTGGTTTGTATATTGTTACAGTATGTTCTACCTATCTCTCTCCCAGAAAACTTTGACAACAATGTCAAACAATTTATATATAATCTTGGGAAATGCGTGAGGTAAATAACGATTGTTTGCATGTTCTTAGTGTTCCTTTAATTCTTTCCATGATTTATATTTTTTTTTGTGCACTAATTCATGTTATGTAATTTAATGTTTTTTTTTTAAATATCGTTATTGGTTTGCGTCACTTGTAGATGGTTGTCATATAAATAAATCTATAAAGAATATATAAAGTATTAGAGGAGAGAAATTCCTCATATCATGTGTGAAATGCAAATGCATCTACCTTCAACATTTTTAAATGCACGGGAACACTACCTCATACACCAAGTTGAGGAGATTGAATTGTGTGGACCTATGCACTCAAGGTCCATGTAGATGGTTGAGAGGCACTTGAAATTTATGAAGGGTTTTGTTAGACAACGAGCACGTTATAAGGGTTCTATGATGGGGGAATATATGGTATACCAAAACATGTTGTATGTTAGTGAATATCTTCCTAATTTAGTTTCAAAGCTCAATTTACGTCGTATTTGTGATCCAAACTCCAATAACAATTTTCAAGGGGATTAACTGAAGGGGAAAGGTAGATCGAGGAAGGTGAAATGTAATTATTATCTAGTGGATGTTAATTAATATAATACATTTGAATGTTGACTTTTATTGCATCAATTAAGAGCATATTAGAACATTTAAATTTTTATTGAATTTTAATTTTTTTTGTCATCAAGCAATTGGACGATAGTGGGATGCAATTCATTTATACATAGCAAACAATCTTAATTGGATGAATATATGGATTGAACGATGCAAAAAATAGGGTCATGGAATATCATGGGAAGGTGTGGCTTCATTGGTAAAAGCAGCACATCGTAATGGAGATACCAATCTTACACAAAGGGAAATCGATTTAGCATATGGTTTAAAAGATAAGAAGGCACGCATATTAATCAACCACTCTAATTCATTTTTGTCACAAATTACATATTGGTTTACATGTTGTTATTTTCCCTCTACATGGCTGCATAAACATGCACTTAATCATAAATATTGAATCATTATGTAATATTTTTGTGTATTTCTTGTTGTAGGTAAAACACCATAAGGATATGGTTTGCAATGGTTGTAGATATCACATCAAAAATTTGGATGAAACAAAGAAAACATCAAATTTTTGGATATCTGTAGTCATTGAGGTGCCTAATGTTTCATCTAGAAGTGGCATACATCGGTAACTCTCATAAAATTGATACTATGGGTGTTTGGAAGATATTATTCAATGTGAATTTAAATCCTTCAAGGTAGTTCTGTTCGTTTTCAAATGGTACAAGTTACGATTGAACCAACGTGATCCCGATAGAACTATTACTGAACATGATAATGGGTTTGCCATGGTAAATACAAGGTTGTTTGAGCTAGGAATAGAGCCCTATGTTCTTGCAAGACAATGTGAACAAGTATTTTACTCTAAGGTTACAAGTAAAGTGAGTTGGTCATTTGTTGTGAGACACGATCCAAGGGGAAGGCTGGTAAAGTATAACCTAGAGGAAGGTAATGAAGAGGGCCTGGAAGAAGAAGACTATGATGAAGATAATGATCAACATGAGTTATATGATCATGATGATCCAGAAGAATATTCCCAAGAATTAGTTGAATCAAATGATGTAGCAGACAATGCCCATGAAGATGATATCAGCGATGACATGATGATCCTAAATGACCTAGATGATGATGATGATATGGCCAATCCTTACAATGTTGAATTTGGATATGATGATATAGATGATGAATTGGATGATGACTTGGATGGAGAAGATGATGAAGTCTATTGAAGCGTACGAGGTATGTTGTAATTTCTCTACTCTATATATTTTGATTGAATATCGTGATATAAATATTGAATTTATTGGTACTGAAAATTCTATAATTTGATTTGAAATATTACGTTATTTTATTTCATCATTGACATCATTGTCATCATCATCATCATCATCATCATCGTCGTCATCAACATCATCATCATCGTCATCATCGTCTTC
>LPNX011144307.1:457548-491887 GCA_001517045.1 Pseudotsuga menziesii
CTTGTGTATATGAATGGATGTCGTTGAATGGTGAATGTTTACATGAATATTTTCTTATTGTCTTTTATTACAGTTTCTAGTGAATGTATGTCGTAATCTAGTTTATCTATGAATGAATGGTTAAGTGTTGGCTGGAATGGTATGTATGAATCATGGTTAAGATGTTAAGTCCAAATATAGTCATGCACTGTCCGATTGAGTATAAGGGATCAACTGCGTCGCGATGTTGCACCAGCTGTTGGATTATAAGGATGAGGTCAAGTAACGTGCAAGTTGTGATTCCTCTCGGTACTATTAATGCACTACAATAAGACTCCATCATGTCGCCTTTGTTGAGCGCGTTGGCCCTGCACCAAGGGACTATACTCCTTTTCCAATTGTGAAAACATGGTTTTTTCAGTTACCCATTAGATATCTCGGGTGAGAATGCACCTCCCTAACGGGCATTGTTGACTGAGCTTGCTCTATCAGGCCAATGTCTTATGCTGTCATGTTGGTATTATGTTGTTTTTGAACCATGGGTCAAGACAAGAAGAGGAAAGAGGTCAACAAATGGTTTAGTTTTCGGGACCTCATTTGAGTCGAGGGAGATGTTGTGGCACCTGACAAAGAACAAGATAGAGGACTAGTTGGAGTCCAAGACACTAGAATTCATGCAATAAGAGAGTGTAGGATCTCAATTAAGCGCAGAAAACTGGGATACCGGTACATATATTCTGATATTGACAAGATATTCTTTGCATAGTTTCCCATCATGCTACATGAGTGGTTGTCAAGATTGGCAAGAAGACATACAAATTTCCAGAGAAGAGAAGTTGTCGAATGAAATGATCAGTTGGTTCGTGAGGTAACCAGTGTAAGTAACACCATCTCTAGAGCTATGGATTTTTGGGTTGACACTATTCTGCAAGGATATATTACTGAGTTTGCAGTAGAGGTTATAACCTCATATAGTGAGGTCGAAAGAAAATTTTTCCAAGGACTGCGGAGAAGGTATTTTTTGTCTATCAGTACATGGATCAAGATGCTCATTTATGAGAATGGTATCCTCTAGTTGAGTAGTTGAGTCACGTACTATGGAGGAAGGATATGTTGCAGATGGCTTGTCAAGAAAATGGGAAATGGTGAGTTGAGATTTTCCCAGGATGTATGGAACCTGAACTAGAGGATGGATTCCTAAGGAGTGGAAGGAAGTTCATATTTGGAAAAAGGAGAAATATAGAGGAAGGTCAAAGAACTTTAGTCACATGTATATGAAGGATCTTGCAACAAAGAGGACGACTGTAGCCCGATTTCAGAAGGAGTAGAAGAATCTGAAGAGTCTGATGAAACACCAAGGTCAGGAAACAACTACATCACACCTGGAGTATCACTAGAGGTAATATCTAGAGCCTCATCCCCTAAAAGAGTTCTCAATACTGATAGTTCTAGTACTATGACTAGAGCACAAGAAGGAACACCTCCGTTAAACCCATTACCGAAAAATACCGATGCTAAATCAATGGCCAGGCATGATATTTGGTTACCTACCTTCAATGGAAATGGATAAGAGGATATAGAGCAGCATTGGTTCATCTATGGAGCTGTGTGGATGGTTATATTATATTAGAATATAGACTTAAATAAAGCATAGATGGTCATGAATCAAAGGGGTCGTGTGCTGGATTGGTTTATCAAGTACCGCATAGTACCATTAGGAGCACCACAGAAGACCCTTTAGGAGATAAGGGTTGCGATGATATTTGAGTTCAGAAAGCCTAAATCTGAGTCACAGTGTATCACTAAGATCAAGGAGATAAAACAAGCATTGGAAGAGACAGTATGGGACTTTGACCAAAGATTTAAAACTTTGATGGACAAAGTAAGTTTCCAGATGTCGGATGTTCAACATAAAGAGTGGTTCATTGCTGCACTATTACTACATATTCGAGGGTTGTTAATGCAACAAAATATCGATTCGTAGACTGAAGCACTATAATCGACAATGAATCTGGAGGCCTCACCAATCGATGATGGTGTTGCAGGGATGTTGTAGATCCACTCACAGTTGGCTAATCTGACGATACAACTTCAGAATATTAAAAAGGGAAAGGAAGCACAGGAATATTTGTGGTTCCAAAATGGATAATGGACAGACACACTAAGGATAATTGTTTGACCTTCATGAATTATGTTTCATCTGGTGCACCGAACCCATTAAATGACCAGGGGCTACCCTAGTGTCGCATATGCCAATCTACAGGGCATCACGATGAGGAGTGTTTATATTTGAAAAAGGTAGTAAGTACCCCCGATAAAACTCTTTTGTAAATTTTGCAAGTTAGTAGGACATGAAAAGAAATATTGCAGAGCATACCAGCTCTTAAAGGAAAATACGGTAGAGACATACTTGATGAAGAATTAGGGGTAGGCTCAGGATGAACCCGTGCAAGCATCATATCATCCTACACAGTTCCCACCCACACAGTATCAGAACTAGTATCAACCTCAGTATGCACCATAGTATCCATACGCACAATAAAATCACTATCAACTGCATTACCAGTAGAATCAGTACCCCCCACAAGAACCACACCCTCTGGGAAGGGGTGGCGAAAACTTCAGAGGCATATGAAGTGAGGGAGGATTTGGTAGAGGGAGAGGTCATGTTATATTCTATAACTATGGAAACCTAGGTCATTATGCTATATATTTCCTAGAACCTGCGAAGACATGTTCATACTATAAGGATAGGATCATAATGTGGAGAAATGTCCACAGTTGATTGCAAAGTGGCAGGCTAGGACAATCGCATGCCTTACTCCTGTGCAGAATCCAAATCCAAATCCTAAATTGAATGTACAGATGATTGACTCTGATCCATGGGATATGAATTTTGTTGTTGTAACACAAGGATATGCTACGATTGGAGCCGATCAGGAAGCTTTGAAAGAACAACTATAGCCATAGGTACTACCCGCGGTGCAGAAGAAGGTGTCGTTTGACGTCCAAAAATAGAAGCAAGTATTCATGGATGTCCAACCAAATTTTGTGGATCTAGAAGAATCATTGACATTAGAAGAAGTCAGGGAGATGCCTGATCCAGCATATATTCCAGAAGAATTCCCCACAAAAGGTTAGTAAACTTAAAACCTTTCTGCCAAGTTTCTTAGTGCTAATACAAGATAAAGACACCATCATAAAACTAAAATCACCGATAGAAGAAACAATGGAAGAACCACAACCTAAGAAAACAGTTAACCATGTCAGGAAGAAATTCAAAACTAGGCGTGAGTTAAGAATGACTGCATAGATAGGAGATTCTAATACTATATCATTTTAGAACCGGGTTTTGATGTCAATATTTTGACACGACAAACTTGGGAAAGTATGGGTAAGCCGTGCTTGGACTAGTCTCCTGTCTAGTTGCGACTTTCCAACCAGACAAAGGTCCTCACAATTGGTATATTGAGTCAAGTCCCTGTTGACATTGAAGGATTGCACACATTTGTAGACTTTGAGGTCATTAACATTGTTGATGACACAAATCCACATCCTGCGCTACTAGGAATATATTGGGCCATAGACAATCAGACCATTATCAATTTCAAGAAAATAATACTCTCACTTGAGGACAAGAAAATGAGGGTGGTGTCGCCAATTGATCCATTAGAGGGATAGAGATATGTTGAGCCTGTCTACAATGATAGACAGGTTGACTATCTCGACCAGATCTACAATGTCATTGCATTACAAGGAGGTGCACAATAGTTACAAGGTCCATGCGACGCGTGGAGAATGAGCTGTGAGAGCTACCCACCTATGAGGGTTTACCTAACCTTGAAACCTTTTTAACTCAGTTTGAAGGATTTCTAACAAAATTACAGCATTTATTGGTGCTAGATCATGCGCTAAAATCCATGCCCACTAGATGGTGGGGTGTACATAAGAAGTCTATCACAGATTGGCCATAGTGTAGAAGTTTGATGGAAGTTAGATTCGATGAAGAAGTCACCCTCATAAATTGCAAGTATTTAGGGTTGGAAAACCCTATTGAACATATTAACCATTGTCGCACGGTATTTTCCGAATACCCATGACAAGATTTGGTCCATCATTTCGTACATACATTGGAAATGACACCTAGAACCTGGTATGCATCTATGGAATTGCGGTAAGGAACTCAGGATTGGGAAGGGATAGCTAAGAAGTTCATGCAAACATTTTAATTTTTTGATGAGCACCCTACAGTGGATGTTGCGCTTCAAATTATAAAGGAGAAGATATTCATTGAAATCCCCATTGAAGAGGCCAATTCTCACCAGTGCAGTGTGACCATTCAGCAATGGATGCCTTGCTACAATATGGCTGGAGAACCAAATGATGATCTGAATAACATAAACATACCAGAATTAGAGGGCACACGTGAAGTAGAAGGAAGTGGCATTTCAAGTTACCAATTCCTAAAGCCACTGAAAGTCAAGAAAGTAAACATTGCATCGCCTGAGAACCTGAAGTTTACCAATATAGGAGGTTATTGGGATGAAGAGACTGTTGCGAAGATCACAGATTTGATACATGAGTAATAGGGCCTATTCCCTACCAAATTTTCAAAGATGAAGGGAATAGTAGGATATTTGGGGGAAATTAAAATACCCCTGTGACCTGATGCTAAACCCAGTTGACGAAGACCTTATAGGTTGAACCCAAAGTATAAGGAAAAAGTGAAAACATAGCTGGATCACATGCGGACGCAGGAATCATTGAGCCTATCGAAGAATCAGAGTGGATCAGCCCTATAGTGATCCTAGATAAGAAAACAATAGGTGAAGTCATGATCTGTGTCGACTTGAAGAAACTGAATGATGCATGCTCACACGATCCATTCCCAACACCATTTATAGATGAAGTCCTTGAAAGCGTCAGTGGAAAAGAGATGTATTCATTCATTGATGGCTTCTCTGGCTATCATCAAGTTAGGATCATGCAGGAAGATAGCCACAAAACAACCTTCATCACCGAATGGGGATGCTATCAGTATACAGTAATGCCCTTTGGACTCAAGAATGCACATGCTATTTTTTCTAGAATAGTAGTCTCTGCTTTTAAAAATTTTATTCATAAATTTCTTGAAGTCTACTTTGATGAGTGGACTATGTTTGGTCTAGTAAGAGACCATATTGAGAGTTTATGCATGATGCTGGATTGATGTCGTCAGTATCATATCATGCTTAATTATAAAAAATGTATTTTATGTGCACTATTTGATCCAGGAGGATCCAAGAAGGAATTTTTTTTGAATTCTTCCAATCTTAGCAAAACTGGTGTCAGATCAAAGGGCTTGTTGAGATGATTCCAATGACGTTCATTTCACCTCAAACGGACTCCGTATGAGAAAGTTATCGCGTTCTATTGTATTAATGAAACATGCAAATTTGGAAAAATGGGGGTGCCACATGGCACCACTAGAATGGTGACACGTGGCATCCGTACAGTACGGATGGATGACATGGAAGTTGTACAGACAAACATGTGGCAGTACGGTCCAATCAAGATGCAACACGTGTCATGTACAGATGATGAGTTGGAAATCCAGTCAGCAGTACGGACCAATCAAGATGCGACACGTGTCATGTACGGACGATGAGGTGGCAATCCAGTCAGCAGTATAGACCAATCTGAATGTGACATGTGTCAGTACAGAGGTGACTACGCAACTTAGTTGTAAGTACGACAAATGAGTTGGCAGCTGACTAGGCATTGAGGTGGACCAATCCAGAACTGCCACGTGGTAGCACCGGATTGGCCAATATTGATTGAAGTTCACCAAAATGTTGTTGCTTCGCCGGTTTCGAACTCCTGACCTCCCATACCCTGTCTTTGCACCTTTACCAACTGCGCTGGTAGTGTTCTTTGGATAATGTATGGAAATAATATTATTTAAAGTGGCATTTCGAGCCCCAAAGGAGTTGGGGCTTAGTCCCGACCCAGGTTCTTCCTCCAACATGACTGGGAGCTCCGACCAGCACGGGAGCCCGCGCTCTATTTCAACACATGTCGAATTATAAACTATATAAAATGGGTTATAAGTGGGTCTAAAAACAAGTTACGTTATAAAAAATTTGTTTAAAAAAAAACCATATTGTGGGTTCAATGAACCATGNTCCTTCTTGGGAAAAATTTGTTGTAACTAAATAATCATGAGGAGAATGTGGAGTGGGGAAAGCCAAGCCTATATAAACCCACTTAGTTGCCATTTGCCACTCATGCTTTGGAGTGGATACTTTGTAGCTAAAGGAGAGAGGGGAGATTGCGTAGCTCTACAGGAGGAAGGTACGAGTGTTTATACTCATTTTACACCGTCTTCAGGCTTCGGAGTTGCTGGACGTAGTCTTGTTGTGTTTTGGGTAGCAGTTCTCTTCCTGACCATTGTCGCCAAGGTATCGTTGTATCATTTCCATGTATTTTTCCTTCATGCTGAGATTATAGATTGGCCCTCCTATTGAGAAGCAGGCCTAGAGACATAGTCCACCTTGGACAAACTCCGTTATCAACTTGTTGTCTTTATGTGCGTATTGTCTATGTTGTTTGGTTCTCTTCTTATGTATTTGTGAGCTTCTTTCATGCTCTTTATGCAATTCATGTTAACGTCATAGAGTAGCAAAGATCTTGTTTTCGGATCACTATTTGATGTACTATTGGGTCACATCGTATGTTGCGACAATATTTTGGTCGACCCAGCAAATATTGCGATCATTCTCGACTTAACACCACCTACACCAGTCACACAACTGAGATCAGTGCTAGGACACACATGCTACTATAGGAAGTTCATTAGAGGATATGCAGCGATCATTGCACCTATGGAGAAACTTTTGAAAAAATACGTAAAGTTTCAATGGATAACAACTTGCTAGGAAATATTGGATAAATTGAAGACAACAATGGCCACTATGCCAATACTTGTATTCCCAGATTAGAAGAAGGAATTTCATGTGCATGTTGACTCATCATCTATCGCACTCGGCATAGTATTGACACAACTAGGAGAGGGTGCACTTGACCACCCTATTTCCTTCATAAGCAGGAAACTATCGATAGCAAAAAAGAACTACACGGTGATAGAAAGAGAAGGCCTTTCTATGGTCTACGTGATTTAGAAGTTTTGACACTACTTGTTGGGTGGGGATTTTCAAATGTACACTGACCCCTCAGTGCTGAAATACCTAGTCAATAAGCCAGTGTTGAGGGAGAATATCTACAAATGGCTTCTCCTCTTTCAAGAATTTGACTTTGAGGTCATTGCCAAACCTAGTCGATTGAATGTCAGACCAGACCACCTATTAAGGATAGAGAGTGGGGAAGAGGCAACCAGACTCGAAGATGATTTTCTTGACATGCAAATATTTGCAATCCACATGATGGACAATTAGAACCATGAGTTTAATGCCATCATTCACTTTTTTAGCACATGATATGCACCTGAAGGAATGTCAACTAATCAGAAGAAACACTTGGTTGTCAGAGATGTTGATTATACATTGATCGTGGGACATCTGTATAAGATGGGTGTGGATGAAGTACTACGTCGCTGTGTTTTTTACTATGAACGAACTTGGGTCATGAGTGAAGCACATGCTAGTGTTGCAGGAGGACACTATGCTAGAAAAGAAACTGTGTGTAAGATATTATTGGCAGGACTATGGTGGCTGACCATACACATGGATACTAAGAGCTTCTACAGGTGCTGTGATATCTTCCAGAGGACAGGAAAACCATCGTGCCATGATGAGTTGTCACTTGCACCACAGATAACCCTCCAAGACTTCAAAAAATAGGCCACTGATTTTGTTGGACCGATCAGTCCACCGAGAAAAAGGACTGGCGTGCGCTATATTATCACTGCGACAGACTATTTGACTAGATGGGTTGAATCCAT
The DNA here is from genome assembly GCA_001517045.1 of Pseudotsuga menziesii. Lineage (NCBI taxonomy): Eukaryota > Viridiplantae > Streptophyta > Pinopsida > Pinales > Pinaceae > Pseudotsuga > Pseudotsuga menziesii. The sequence continues at coordinate 465,467 of LPNX011144307.1, forward strand.
GGCTGTTAAATACTACACCATTGCGATTGCCACAAAGTTCCTATTTGAAATTATGGTGACTAGATTTGGTTACCCAAAAATTTTACTAAGTGATCAAGGTACGCATTTTGTTAACAAAGTAATTGCTTAGCTTACTACAGAGTTTCAGATTCAGCATAAGAAGAAGACACCATATCATCCTTAGGTGAATGGAATGGTCGAGGCCTTCAATAAGATCCTAGAGAATGCATTGACCAAGGTATGCAACATGCGCCTAGATGATTGGGATCATAAAGTTTCTGTTGTGTTATGGACATATCACACAACTTGCAAGCGTCTGACATGCCACACCCCATTCAGATTGGTAAATGGACAAGAGGCTTTTGTACTAATGGAGTACATTGTGCCAAGACTAAGGATTACTGCTCTGGTAGAGATGACTAACGGTGATTCCATTGAGAAAATACTGTCACACCTTATTCAGATGGAATAAGAATGCTTCGTCATAGGCTATCACCAAAGTATAGAGAAGCAGAGGAAGAAAGCATGGCACGATCGCCATATTCACGTTGATCCGTTCAAATTTGGAGAACTTGTGTTGTTGTATGACAACAAGTTTTTCAAGAATTTGGGTAAGCTAAAAACACATTGGCTTGGGCCATATGAGATCGTGCACATCACTGATGCAGGCGCAGTCAAACTTCATAAACTGGATGGAACATACATCAAAGGGATGGTGAATGGAAGCCACCTGAAGCCTTGCTACAATGGTTGTGACATGCTTGTCTAGGATCGTGCTACGGGGAGAAAAAAAAAGTGGGAAAAGAAAAAATTAAACTATTGTGTCGCATGTCTACGACAGGTACATGAAAAAGCATAGGAAAAAAGTGGGAAGCATAAGGAAAGTACGCATGACAGTTTGGATAGAATCTGGTAATTAAAGAATATCTGGAAAAACTATTGAGGCGGTTGTGACATATTAGAGACATAAATTTGATAAGATAAAAAGAGAATGATGACGTGCATTTTGGTCCCATCTGCCGCTCTCAACATAAATGCCATAACTGTGCTAATAGGTACAACCCATAGATCGAGTAGCAGATTTAATGAAGGAATGCATCACCCAAGAATCCCATGTGATCGATTGGACATCCACCTTCAATTACATGGAAATTACAGAGCATTGGAGCACGTATAAATACAAGGCTTCTCCATCAAGCATTATTTTACACACATAAAGAGAGCCGAAAGAACTAGAGCCAAGCATTTGCAAAGCCGAACCCTGTCACAGACTAAGCCAACACCCATGGTAATTGAGATCCCCAGTGAGAGTGAGATATCCAATGCAACCATTATATCTGGTTTTCCAATCGACGAGGAAGAAGAAGTAGAATCGCCAGTGGTACAACAACCATATTTTCAACCAGACACTGATCCGATGGAAAGAACCAAGAAGCAACCTACCACTTTGACCGCACCTAGACCTCCAGATGCTATTCGACTTGTGGCCACCCCATCAATATTCCAACCCCTGGTTCGTGCCTTATGCTAAATAGGTTCAAATACCACTAGTTGCACCTGCAGCTAGGCATCCACTTAGGGAGCTGAGACAGGTTGGAAAGAGCGCACTTGGAGAGGCCTCCTAGCCTATGATACCAAATAAATGGAAGGCTGGAGAATTTCTAGAGAATACCGGTAAAGCACCAATGGAGGAAGATCTAGAGGAGGACAACCTCATTGAAGAAGACTCACCACCATGCAGAGGACCCAATGCTGAGGATGATGATGAAAATATTCCTCATTGTGTCCATCCAAGGAGAGACGATGCAGAGGAAGTGGAGCTTCCAAAGAAGGCCAATACAGTTATGATAGTGCCAAGGATCCCTGAGAACATTCCCTTGCCGATGGACATAATGTCAAATATCATCAAGTTGACCTTCGAAGAATTTAACACTCGATAATAGGAAGGATTGAAAAGAGTAGAATGCATGATCACAGAACAAACTGGCTCAACTGGGCCTGAAGTGTTAAGGCCAATGCAATGGACTGAGGGAATTGGTTGCACAGGTTTGATAAACCTGTTGTTTATGCTGCATTTCAACCATGGTCTACAGGTCAACACATATGTGAAATAGCTTCTAGTCTATTTCCATAGAGGATGTCTATGGCTCAATTGACCATACCCAGTCGACGTCGAGCTTATTGCTGCAATAATGGGTTTGATAAAGGAAGGAGAAGACCCCGCGCCATACTTGGCCCATAAAGACAACACCAAATTAAACCAGAAGTATAAGCTTCAGAGTGCAAAAAGGGGCTTCCTGATTCTCCCTATCGAATATGTAAGTGTGCGATTCACTGCAAGGATCCTCTCTTATAAGATGCTACACAAGATGAGGCCCACTCAATGTATTGTGGGAACAGTCGAGCTTGTAGAGTTGTGCGTACTAGGAGGGATTTTCAACTGGTCGTTGTTCTTGTTGAATGAACTGATAGATGATGTAGCACAAGCCCAGGAGGACCTTAACTATAAATTCCACTACTCCTGGATGCTTGTCTTGATCTTGTTCACCCTGTGGGCCAACCTGCCAGATTACGAACAAATGGACGTCTCACTACCATTCCATGGGGAAAAGTACCATAACTTGTAGGAAGAGAAGAAAGAAAAGATCCAAGAGAAGGATAACAACATTGATTTATTTTTACACACAAAGGAGTTTCTCGATGTTGTCCTCCAGTATCATCGAGTTCGGTCTGCAATGGTGCACAGGTACGTAGCCTTCATCATTTTCCAGGCCACCGCGCATAACATGGTTTTGGATCCGAAAAAGGACCCAAAAAAACAAGTACACCATGCGAGGTATATGATCACTGATGCTGATGTGGACAAAATTATTAAGGAGTGGCTAGATGAATGGTGTGGCCCACTGGCAGAGCTGCTGCCCAAAGGGAAAAATGAAGAACACCCACCAGTGCACCAAGTTAATGTCCAAGAAAACAAAGGAGGCGACGATTAAGAAAATAAGTAGCAGTATGGGAACGAGGAATATGATAATGTAGGTGAGGGTGGCTTTGATCATAATTATTCAGAGCACATTCCTAGTCTAGAGAACATCCCAACCTAGCATCAAACGCAGCAACAAGGATGGGAACCCTCGGGAAAGAAGAGGAAAGCAAACAGAATGGCTAACATGGATACCTTGACTGAAGAGGATGTACGTGTGATAGTAGAAGCTGTCGTAGATGTCACCAGGGATAGCCTCGCCACTATAAGGATGCAGCAAGCAAGTGTGGCTGATCAGGTGTCGCAGCACCTTAATCAGCTAGTAGAGGCCAATAATGACATCAAAGGCACTATGGAGGTTGAAACATATGGTGTGGATCCAAGTGTCCCATTAGTCACGGCCGAGATGGTGCCGCCAATCAAGGTAAAAATATAGGTGCAGGTAATGGAGAAAGGAACAACTAAGTTTGATACAGCCATGAATGGGTTCAAGAACATGCACATAGACTTCTCCAAAATAAGCTTAAATGAAGTCTATGAGATCTAGCAGGAATCCGTAACCAAAGTACGGCTAAGGGATAATTTTGTTTCCTATCAGGAAACAAAGTAGCAAAAGAAGGCAAAGGCATGCAAGTCCCTCCTTAGGGACAAAGAGCAGGAAATTACCACGCGAGAGCAGAGCATGGTTTCACTAGTTGAAATTATTAAGAACGTCATCATTGAGTTCCCACTAGAAGCCGGACAGGAAGATGAATATTTAGTAGCTAAGGTTTCCCAGCTATCCTGCATCACAGTGGAACTAAAGAAGAAGGTTGAGGAGCTCCCGGATAGGAAGGTACCGATCACACCTACTAAGGTGCTTGAGGAGAGAAGAAGAGCAGCATATGAGGTTGCTAGGAAGATCGGTGAGGGATAAACACTCTGTGTGAAGGAATTTGGCATTGTTTCCATGATTTGGGAAGTGCTCCTAGAAGATGAAACTACAAAAAACATAACAGAAAGTGCGCGGTAGGAAAATGAGAAAATCAACACAGTAAAGGAAGAAATGAAGAAGCTGCCCTTCCAGGAGAAGCTAATGAAAAGGGCAGAGATCAAGCGACTACAACAAGAAGTCTGGGATCTACATGATCAAGAGAGGACTAGGAAAGCTAAGGTGGAGACACATCAATTAAAGGCCATGTAGCTCACAGACCTTATTCATCCCGTACAGAAGAAGCTTCAACAAATTGCGCAATCACTAGAGGCAGGACCGTCGGAACATATCAGTTCTGACCATGTAGAGAAACTGAGCGCACATGCAGAGGAATTCACGTAGGAAGTTTCTAAATTGAAATAGATGGTGAAGGAGTTCTAGGACAAGGTTGGTCCTCCTGCATAGTCTGAATCTGTGCTAGAACCATAATTTTTGGGGCAAGTTAAGTTTTGCAGCAGGACATTTTTGCGGAGAAGTTCATTTTTTCCTAGTGGCTCAAGACAAGCCACATGTGAGTGTTGGGGGCTTATTCATCCAGGAAGAGGGCCAAGGAAATTGCACAAGGAAGAGGTGTGTGTGCAAGCAAAGCAAGAAAACTGTGCATGCGACAAAGGAAAAGGAAATATAAGAAGGAATCTGTGCAGATAAGATAAAAATGTGTGTGATGGAGAAAGAACAAGAGGAAAGTTGCGACAGGATAGCTGTGACAAGGAAGGTAGATCTGAGTCAGTGGAAGAGGCAGGTGGAGAAGTTAAAGCTAGAAGGTGGAAGCCAATGAATACTGTAGAAGGATGAGCTAGCAGAAGAAGGAAGGACAATTTTGCGGCTAGTTATGAGTGGTATAGATGAGCTGAAAGACATTTATGCTGCTAGTTAAAGTTGTGGTTAATGTCTTCCTGAACTTTCATGGATAGATAGGGCTGACATTTATGTAACAGAAGATATTTTGTAAGTTGTTGAGTCTTTAGTAACTGAGCTGTACTCAGTTGACCCTATGAGGTCTTGTAAATATTATAAATAGGAGGAACTCACTTTGTATAAAGGTTCAATGAGATAGATGAGTCCCAATTAGTTAAAGTCTTTTAGATTCAACTAGATTTGGTAATATTGAGTAGAAGTGGAAGGCTATTGAGCTGCAGATCTTGCAGCTATGTGCGCAGACCGCTAGTAGCAGAGTAATATGTAGCTAAGGTTGCATATGGTAAGTAGAAGAGTTGATCTAGGCTGTGTGTGGATCAGTAGGAGTAGATAGGAAATAAACCAGAGAGCATGAGAGAAAGAAGATTGATTCAAAGACATATCTTAAGAACAATTTACAGGTAGCAGATTTCAAGGTTCTATATCCAATTCTCATACCAGATGAAGAGCACCTTGGTGGTTTTTCCCAGATGGGTTTCCACATTATTCCCTGTGTATATGAATGGATGTTGTTGAATGGTGAATGTTTACATGAATATTTGCTTACTGTCTGTTATTACAGTTACTAGTGAATGCATGTCATAATCTAGTTTATCTATGAATGAATGGTTGAGTGTTGGCTGGAATGGCATGTATGAATCATGGTTAAGTTTTTAAGTCCAAATATAGTCGTGCACTATCTGATTGAGTCTAAGGGATCAGCTACGTCTCATTGTTGCACTAGCTGTTGGGTTATAAGGATGAGTAAGGGTCACGCTCATGTTGCGATGCCTCTCAGTACTATTGACGTGCTGTAGTAAGACTCAATCTTGTCTCCTTTTTCGATCACCTTGGCCCCACGCCAAGGGAATATACTCCCTCTTCCAATTACAAAAACATGGTTCTAACAGTTAGCCATTAGATATCTTGGGTGAGACTACGTTTGCCACGTGGGCGTTGTTGAACCACAGGTCAAGACAAGAAGAGGAAAGAGGCCAATAATAATAATCATCATCATCATATTCAACATTGTCATCATCATCATCATCAACATCATCATCATCAACATCATCATCAACATCATCATCATCAACATCATCATCAACTTCATCAACCTCATTAACATCATCATCAACATCGTTATCATCATCATCGTCATCGTCATTATCATCATCAAAATGATGATGATCATCATCATCGTTGTCGTCAACATCATCATCGTTGTCATCATCATCACCATCATAGTCATCATCATCATCATCATCATCTTCTTCTGCCTCTTCTTCTTCTTCTCCTTCTTCATTATTTCATATGAGATCCAAATGGTGACAACCATCTTCATCATCAACATCATCATCATCGTCATTGTTGTCATCGTTATCAACATCATTGACATCATCAACGTCATCAACATCGTCATCGTCCTCATCATCATCATCATCATCATCATCAACATCATCATCATCAGGATCATCATCATTGTAATCGTCATTAACATCATCATCATTGCCATCGTCGTCTTCATCGTCGTCATCATAATCATCATCATCAACATCATTGCCATCATCATCATCATCATCATCATCATCATCAACATCATCATCATCATCGTCGTCAACATCATCATCCTTAACATCATCATGAACATCATCATCGACATCATCATCATCAACATCATCGTCAACTTAATCAACATCATCAACATCATCAATATCATCATCAACATCATCATCATCATCATAATCATCATCATCATTGTCATCATCATCATCAACATCATCGTCATCATCATCATCATCATCGTCAACATCAATATCATCATCATCAACATCATCATCATTAACATCAAAATCAACATCATCAACATCATTGTCAACTTCATCAACATCATCAACATCATCAACATCATGATCATGATCATCATCATTATCGTCATCGTCATCCTCATCATCGTCATCATCATGATCATCATCATCATTTTCATCATCATCGTCATCGTCATCATCATGAACATCATCGTCATCATCATCAACATCATAATCATCATCATCACCATCAACATCATCATTAACATCATCATCATCAACATCATCATCATCAACATCATCATCAACATCATCATCATCAACATCATCATCATCAACATCATCGTCAACATCATCATCATCAACATCATCATCATCATCATTAACATCATCATCATCATCATCAACGTCATCATCAACATCATCAACATCATCATCATCAACATCATCGTCAACTTCATCAACATCGTCAACATCATCATCAACATCATCATCAACATCATCGTCATCATCATCATCGTCATCGTCATCGTCATCATCATCATCGTCGTCATCATGATCATTATCGTCAACTTCATCGCCATCTTCATCGTCAAACATGACTGTCAATAATAAATTGATTAACAAAAACCATACCTAATGATGAATTAATGTACTACGTGGGGCCAATAGTGAAATTTTTTATATATGTGTCGGCTTGTTGTGAAATTTGGCATGGTTATACTAAACAAACACATTGACAATGTGGTAGGGTTTCCTGACTCAATCATCATCATCATCATCATCATCATCAACATCAACATCATCATCATCAACATCATCGTCAACATCATCATCAAGATCATCATCGTCGTCATCATCATCAACATCGTCATCATCGTCGTCGTCGTCATCCTCATCATCATCATCATCATCATCTTCAGCATCTTCGTCATCTTCATCATTTCATATGAGATAAACATGGTGATCATCATCATCATCAACGTCATCAACATCATCATCATCATCGTCGTTATCATCATCATCGTCATCAACATCATCAACATCATCATCAACGTCATCATCAACATCATGGTCAACTTCATCAACATCATGGTCAACTTCATCAACATCATCATCAACATCATCAACATCATCAACAACATCATCAACATCATCATCAACATCAGTGTCATCATCATCATCATCATCGTCGTCGTCATCATCGTCGTCGTCGTCGTCGTCATCGTCGTCTTCATTGTCATCACCATCGTCATCATCATCTTCATCAAATGCTACATTCTTAGTATTCATAGAATAAATACATGGTTTCCTTATATTGGTATGATTTGACCAATTATGTAGCCTATTAATTATAGATGTTCATTTAGAATATTGGTGGGTGAGTTCAAATCCATTCCAATTGCCTTTATTCATTAAATAGGAAGCTACTTGTCCTCCTTAGGGTCAATTCAATCATATGGGAGCCCATACTTGAACTCGTTCACTTTCAAGCTCAACATTGGCCTATAAATACAATCCACTTCCATTCATTCTTCAATATTATTTTATTATAAGGATATGCTATTGATATTTTTATAAGAGGTAGAGTACCCTTTCTTCTTCTCACATTTCTTTCCCTTACCATAGTCTCGTGCTGCCCAAAGTTCTATTCAAAATGACATCTACATATAAGAGAAATGATATTATATTATTTCTTCAATATAGAGATCCCAATGGAGGAAAAAAAGGATACTTCCATACATAAGGACTAGAGATCACATCCATCGTCCATTCCCCATGTGATATTCAGTTAGTTGTGATTTCCCTTTCATTTGGATACTAAATATTTCCTTTGGTTCTCCACCATATATGGTTTAAACAATTCAAAATTTAGGTTTTCGATGGTTTGTTTATTAATATGCATGCATAAGGGTTAGCATATGTTTCTTTGATTAGCATATGTTAGCATAAGGGTTAGCATATATGTTTACTTTTTCCACCAAGAAACATTGTCACCAAAACCATATTTCATCATAACTAGTTGAAAACTATATGGTTCACTACCTACGCGGGTATTTTGCACAAAGCATTGACATGCAAAATGGCAATGATATAAATAGAGGAGGTTATATTTTTTGTCAACATTTGGAAGCTTCTGCACAGTCTGCAATTCTTCTGTCTCAACACAACTTATGTTTTTTCCATTGCATGCGATTTCTCCGACAGAGCTTCACAGCTTCTATATGGGTTGTGATTTCTGTTGAAGGTGTTCACAATGTTCTCTGAAATTTCTCTCAATGGGTTCTCTGTGATTTGTATTCATGAGTTTCTAACGGATTTACTGCACCTTCAATATGATTTCCTGCAATGTATTTGGTATGTAAGTAGGTTAAACAAAAGCTCTTATTTATTCACGTTCTTAGGTTTTATACATGGTCTTTTAATTACATAATGATAATTATTTTTAACCACTTCCAACTCCAATATAAATTGTCTTTCCTCTCCTCGAAATCGACCCCCTCCACAAAGAGTTATACCTCGAAACAACTTATGACGATTGAACATTTTCATGGCTCCTATCTGGGATGGAATGCATGGGGTTGGTTTGGGATGTTGAGAAGGGATTATAGGTTTGTCTTGGCTAGGATACTCAGTTGGGCTACTAGGCTTTCCTTGGTTTTACGGTTCAAAGACTCTTGGGTTGTTCCCCTACAATGCTTGGATTAATCATCTTTTGACATGGCCGAAGGCCAGACATCAATTTCCTTCTGTGCACTAACATGTGATGGCATGTGTCTGTTGTTGATTGGTTTTGACCCATTAATCATGTATATAATGCTGTGTGTAATCATTTAACTAGTTAATCTGAGTGTAAAGTAGTGCAGTCGAGCATGGGTGTGGAATTTCCTAGATAGTGCAGTTTAGGGTTTTGTAAGTCTGTCCCAAAAAAATTGTTCAATGGTGTTGGAAATTTTTGTTCCCCAACCAATATAGTGGGTTCATGGCTAGGATTAGCATGGTGGAGACTTTGTTGTAGTTCTAAGAATTTATTTATGTGTCAGAGTGATGTGGTTAAATCTTGCAAGGTATAACCCCATTGGATGACTTGGAGTAGCTTTGGGAAATCTATGACGCTTGAGAGATATGTTGCGAGGTCATTGGGCTCTACAAGGGTCTTCACCAACAATATTTTGTCATAAATCAATGAAATTGCTTGTTGTGATACAACTCTGCAACAAATAACATATAGTTATATTTCAATTGCAAATATTTTGGAGACTTCAAATTTAAGAATGAAACTGTCTTTGAGCCTACAAACATAAATTTATTAACATAATTACAAAAATGTTTTGATTGATGTGGGATTCTTGAATGTCTTATATTTTTCTCTCTTCCTTCTTCTTTCTCACACTTTGTACTGTTATTCCTTCTTTTCTTTGCATCCTTCTTTTTATTTTGGGTAATATGCACTCCCACAATCTGCAATTTTATGCAATCCTCATATTCACCCTCAACCTTCTCATTATCCCCTGTTTTTTTCCTTCATCACCATCACCATCACCATCAACTTTGTCTTCATTACCATTACCATGACTATCATTTTCTCTACTTGTTAAAATTAGGGTTTTTTAACAAAAAATAAAGGAAATTGAACTTTAATGCAAATCTAAATTAAAATAGAACTGAAATAAAATCACAATTTAAAGTAGGACAATGGTAATAAGATAAACTAATTTAGAAAATTAAAATCAGATCTGATAATTTACTTGTTGTAAAGAACCTTCTATGTGCATTGTTGATTGCCTTTGACCCATATTTGATGTGGGAAACACCATGTGTTGTTGTTTTAATTGGTCAAACCTAATGTGAAATTGTGCTCTAGGTCTTGTTTAAGGATCAATCCAACAAGTGTCAACGAGGGTTTCATGAGTTTTTATAAGTGGAATATTGTCACGACTATGCATAATTATGGGTTGAAATGTGTCAAAAGCTTATGATGGTCCTCAACTTATAGAGTTAGGCCTCGATATTGATGGGTTAGAAGGTTATTAATTTAGTGATTAGAGAGTTAGTAGTTCAATGATTAGTATGTTATTTGCTTCAAATATTAGTATGTTATTTGGTTATTGGGTTAGTCACTTAATATTTTATTAGGATAATTGTTTGTGGATAACTAGGTCAATCGTTAAAACAACCTAATCTCTCAATCTGGGCATATCTTGGACTCCAGAGTCCAAACATCAATTAGTCTCAGACTTGGGAAGTCCCATGGGTGGAGAAGTGACAATAAAGAGAACATAGGGTGATGTCTTATCAGCTGCAGCCCTAGTGTCAGTCACATGAGCCCAATCAAGCCTATGCTTGACCTTTTGACGGTGATAAAAGATATCCCTAGTAGTCTTTACACTAAAAGGGTCAAATATCAACCATTATTCAGATGAAAAATATGTTTCCGAAGCATGTTTGGGTGTATTTGTGTATAGCCTGTGGCCTTATACTTCAACAACAACCTATGGAGGCGACAAACATCAAATATGAATATTCATGAGGTCATAACAACCACAAATCCTCTCTTCGTGCGGGTTTGGGGACTCTAGGTTTGAAAATAAACCTTATTATCAAATATGGGTGGTTTTGAAGTTCATGGTAAATTGTCGAAACTCAGACTTGTAGCATCCTTAAAACAATCCTAAAGAAATGTACCAATAGCTAAAGACAACATTTGATGAAAGTTTTCATAGATTTCTTGTTTCGAAAAGAGGCTTCTTATTTGAATTTGAGACTTTAATACAAATTTTAAGACAAGTATATTATACATATACTAAAAAAGTAGAAGACTAAAAATATTAGGAGATAGGTTGGTGAAATGGAATAAATAAAAAAAAAATATAAACTCAAAATAGAAAAACATGTCCTCATAATTGTAATAATCTAACAGAGAAAATCCTGGTGGTCTAGCTCAAGTGGTTGATACAATAAATTTCTCAAATACCATATGTTGCAGAACAAGCATAGAGTCCATGATGCACCATAGTGAGTCTAAAAATATTTATAACATGTCTTTGCATTGATAATCTAGAAAAGAGAGAGCAATGTTCATGGACCTCTTCAAGGAGATAAATTCCTTTGAGAAAATATTCAACACTAGATATATAAATAGTTTCTCTCTAGAAAAACCCTAATTACTTGTGGTGCCATCACTAATGAATACCATATGCTTAGTGGGACTTATTTAATAAACATGACCCTTTTACATTAACTACCAAATAACTACATAATTAGCCTCTTTCAAAGAAGATTCCATCATACATTAATTATTAAATCCTTGGTAACAAAATGTAAGGAGATTAGGGTAGGGCCCTAACATAATGGGGATAAAGGAATGTTCGTGAAATAAAACTGAGTGGTATGGTGGTGGAAGGATTTGTGAAATATTAAAGCTCCACTCAAATCTAAGGTCTACAAGAATGAACTCCACTCTGGTATTAACTTGGAAAATTTATTCAAAAACACAATTGACCATCTTTCGAAACTATTGATCATCACACAGTTATCAAATCTAAAGATGGTTAAGGGACTGTATTTGGATTCATAAATGAAGGAGATAATCCTTGTCTTGTATATCAAATCCCATAAACTATTATCCATTTAGACCATATCGGTTCACATACAAAAAGCATCAAAAGCTCACTTTAAAATCAAGCACATTACAGTCATGCTTGTAATTAAGAAATTGTATATATAATTAGATAATAATATGGCATAAACTCTATATTGGTCATCAAAAGGAATGAATGTTTCACAATAATATGTAAGTGTCAAATCTAAATATATAATATAGTATGGGCTTTAAAATACACAAATTGGAGGTCTATCAAAGAATACAAAGAATGTCATGTTATGGAAAGTGGTAATTTTTGGTTTCATGTTTCCTAAATGTTTTTATGCACATTTAAAATGTAATATAACTTGTTTTGAAATATATATATATAACACCCATGGATAATTTCCCACAATAGTGGATAGTGTTTATACACTTCATATCAGTCCCACTCACTTTTTCTTGGCCAAATTGGTGGTTGGCTAGTCCACTAACACTCGGGCAGAGTTGGTGGCTCTTTGGTCACTTTTGTATTTTGCAGCCTCTTTGGGTTTACCCTCTCTCATGGTATGGGTCAACTCACAAGTGGTGATAAATTGGGAAAATACAAAGGCTGGTCTAAATGTGTTAGATCTGGTTCATTGGTGTGAACGTGTTGTAGCATTAAAATACTCGTTTATCTCTTTTAATTTCTCAGATATTTACATAGAACACAATTCAACTGCTGAGCTCTATCCAAAGAAGAAATTTTCCTCAACATGGGGATTCTATCATATTTTGAAATTTTAGATGGAGAGATGATCGGGAGTGATACTATCCAGTTTTTCGATGGATGAGTATGCCCCACATCTTGGCTCTTCTCATCTTTCATGTAAAGATTGATTTTTTTATGGTATGAGCCTATTTATGGATGCCTTTTTGATATTTTTGGCATCACTTTGTTTACTTGGAGGGGTATCCACTTTCCCCTCAAGATATTCTTTGAATAAACTAGCACGACGCTCATTATTTTATCTGTTTATGAGTTGAGATCTTTATCGATCAAAATATTGGATTTTTCTTTGACAAGCTAGGGCCTATCTCCCCAAGTACTTCTCTGATGGTCATAGTCTTGATTGTTATATCTTGATATTTTGTATCTTGAGCATGGTATTGTTACCTTTGATTCGTAATTGAATATCAAGGAACTATCTTTTTCTTCTTGAAAAAAAACCTTGTTGAGCGACCCCTCAAGGCATATTATAAGTTTGTTATTTATGTGTGTGAAACAAACAAAGTTAAAGTGAATTTTTTTCATTTCAGTTTACTAATATTTTAAAACAAAATCCATTTAAATAAAAATAATTTTTTAATTGTGTTTTTACAAGGTACAAATAGTAATTAATGGTTATTAGTTAATGACTTAGAGGTTCGTAGGTTTGAAATAAAAATTAGAGGGTTTAGTGGCTTAGTGTGTTGGAAATCTATTGTTTAGTAGGTTAGTGTGTTAGTCTTCAAATGGTTATTGGGTTAGAATGTTATCAATTTAGTAATTACAGAGTTAGTGGTTCAATGATTAGTATGTTATTTGGTTATTGTATTAGTCACTTAATATTTTAGTGGGCTAATTGTTTGTGGATAACTAGGTCAATGGTTAGTTTTCATCATGAATTTGGGTATTATCCATTATTGTGTTACTGATTAGTGTGGTAGTGGATGAGATGTTTAATGGTTATAATGGTAATATAATATTGGTTTAGTGGGGAGTGGGTTATGCATTAGGGGTAGTGGTTTAATGAGAGAGTGGATATTGTGTTAATAGGTTATATGGTTAGTCAATTGTTTAGTGGATTTGTGTTATGTGATGGGGGTTATTTCACGTCAATTATGACCCATACCATCGCATACGTGAAAAGACAATAATATTGGAATAGAAAACACTATCATCAAACTCTTTTTTGAATTTGGAATGATTACTGCAACAAGGGATTAAATCACAATATTTGTTTAATGTAAATTTGTCCCACCTTGCATTTCAATATTATTCTCTATGGAAATCCATCAAGTACATGCTACAACATTGTAGGAGGTTTTATGCTCTTGGGTCATTTTTTAATCAATTATTTCAGAGGGAACGATGTCAGGATTTTGAATCCATATGACTGATATTAGGTGAAATTATGGCCAAAAGCAGAATTTTACTTTTATTTAGCCTTCATGTATCCAAAAATTCATGTTAGGGTAGTTGCCATGACTGTTTACTGCTAATTTAGACCTAAAATATGCATGTGAATCAATATTGAGGTTGTTTTCATGCCCATAGTTGTGCAAACGTGCCCAAAACCTCTGCAACAACTTGGATTTTTGTTGTAACTATGCATAGAATGTTGGTCCAGTCTACGAAACTCGCCCAGAATGCTTCGTTCATGCCAAGGTCCGAGTTTTGGTCCTTTCCTCATTGTTATGCTGCTCAGAATAAAACTAAAATCACCTTTGAAGGTTACTGTGTTAGTAGGTTAGTGTTTTAGTATTCAAATGGTTAATGGGTTATAAGGTTATCAATTTAGTGATTAGAGAGTTAGCGTTGTAATGATTATTATGTTATTTGGTTCAATGATTAGTATGTTATTTGGTTATTGGGTTAGTCACTAAATATCTTAGTGAGATCTTTACTCACTCTGGGATAATCTATCACCATTATGAGAAAGATATTCTCCATGCTTTGAATGAGCTGGATCCTGAGAAACAAACTGAATTTTTAAGAGCCTGGTAATGGAATAAAGGAAGGTTCATTTCCCTATGAAAAATACAGGGTTGAAAGCAAAACCAACTCCTAGATGTTCGTGCAAGATTGAATGGAATGGTGAAACTAAACCAATTCATGCACAGGTTGCCTTTAATTTTTACTTTGAAGTATATTCTCTTCTCTCTCTTTCCTTTTAGGAAATAGAGCATTTAACTTTTTCTACTCCATGATGCTTTCTAATTTCAAATTCATTAAACCCTAGATTCTCCAGGAAACAAGGTGAAGCCACAAACAGTGCTCAAAGTTGTTACAACAATAAACGTATTATGGGATCAACATGTCACTTTCAGGAATAGAACCTAAGTGGGGAGGAAAACACTCGATCCCATAACTACTTGTGCTAGAATTAATTGACATTTAGAGGCTCTTATAGATTTTGTGATTACATGTAACTCAATAAGGTAACCTTGTTCATTCTCCTCATACACACAAAATTGTTTGTGTATTATTCCCATTTCTTAGAAATAACCTAAGTGGGGAGGATAACACTCCATCCTAGAACCACTTGTATCGTGTTGAGCAAGAAAATATGAACTCTAAATGAAGGCTAGGGTATGTGTTCTTTTTTGTGGTTTCTAGAAAGGAATGTCTCTTGTTGTAATTATAGAAGTATGCCACCCAATGCTGAATAATAAAATTCAATTTACTATTGGATAATGGGTAAACGTAAATGTTTATTCATACATAGAAGGTGGAAAATATGGAATTGAAAATAGATAGTCAAAGGATCTTTACATTCACTCTTAGGTTGAGTATGCAGGAATTGGAAAACAACACAAGTTGTTGGTGGGAATGACATTTGTAGGATGATGAAAGGTCGTTCAAAACCAAGATTTTTATAAGGAGATCCTTGTCTATATAGTCACATATCACATGCTCATGCCTATTTTTTGGATCAACTTATTTTAAACTATGAAAGAATATATGCATGTCCCTTTTCCACCTAGATAATATTTCCAATTGAGCTCAAGCCTTGTTATTTCCAGACTTATATGTGGGTAGAGATTGATCACATCAATGAATCTAAGAGGGTGCTTCTGCATACATTGTGTAGAATGAGAACTCTGAAACTGTGTAGAACACATTTTATATTGTTTATGCTCACTTTCATCCTTCCCTTTCCATTGTCCAAAATTCTTTCAATATTTATCTTGGAGTCAAGACTCAAGAGTTGAGACCACATTTCTTTAGAGCATGTTCACCCTAAGTATTGAAGATTCCTTAAAGTAGGTATTTTTATTGAATTCTCTAACAAATGTGAGGTTTTTTTCAATAGTTATCCTCTTATCTTGTAACTGTAGATCAGTTACTAATGGAGAGATATAATACTAGTAAGAATTTTTTTTTATGTTTTATATTAACTAACATATAATGCTAATCAGGCATCTAACATTATATGTTCTCCTACAACTAATATACTATGCCTAAACATTAAAAAAATAAGAAAACTGATGCTAGCATCATATACAACAAAAAAATATCATTATTATGTTTCATGGAATACATAGTTATCTTCACAAAATGAATTCTTGTTATTATTCCCTTTCTAAGACCAAATGGATGTTGCTACTGTTTCATAATTTTCATGAAATGCCATAGTTTTTTTTTCTGAAAAGAGAGAGGAGTTGCCTCTTCTTTGTGAGGTTGTGCATAGATACCCTAAACCCACCCCTTCATAGAGTTTACTTCCATTCAACAGTAATAACAGAATCCCATTGTGCAAGGATCAATTGATCTTGTCTTAAGGTAGCCACATATAAGTCTCGATGTGGTACATGTGTCATTCTATCTAGGGAGGGTGGTAGATGTGACCTATATCATGGAAACAATGTTTTCATGATTATTGCAAGTTCTTCCTTGATCTCAACATCAAGAAGCCATACTTTCTAGTTTTCCTCTAGCATGTGATACTATTTATCCTTTTAGGTATTGTCCAAGACTTGGACCTTGAATCTTCTTCCCAATGACTTAAATGTATTTACTAGTGAATGTTTGTTTTTCTATTCTTGTATTGATCTTATAATATTTAATGATAAATAATTAGGAATTATATTATGTTCATTACAATTTTATATTGTAAAGAGGAGCAACATTTAAGAAAATTGTTAGTAGTAAAATTTTCAAGCGTCAATTCTCAAGAAAGTGATGCAGGACTGAATCCAAAGTCTAAAGTGGATTCTGATGGAAGAAATCCTCACGTTCTTACACTTATAGCAGCCATGGTGGTTTTATTTTTATTTCCTTGGGTGTTAGTATTTCTTATATTTCATTTTCAATAATTGGTATTTTCTTGAAAGAACCTTGACCTTAATCCTTGGAGTGTTTGATTTGTTCTATCAAGGTATACATTTGGTTTTTCTAGGTGTATATGTAATTTTTGTTCTATTGTGTTCATTATGCTTTTGCATTGTAATTTTGAATGTAGCACAACAAAAATTTCAATGGCATGTGCTTCCTATATCTCCCCAAACTTCATCAAAACTTCCCAACTCTGTATTTTTAAGATGTATTTTTTATTCATACCATTTTGGGACATGTATCATGACCCTCACTAATCCACTTCTCTAGAAAAACACACTCATAACACTCGTACAAAATGAGAAATTAATGACTAAAAAAATGACTAAAATCAGGCTATAAATGACTATTTTTTAGTCGGTGACTAATAGTAGCTAATTTCCACTATCTTATAGCTTGACTAACTTAGTCGTATTTCACTTAGTCATTAATAGCTTGAAATATTAGTCAATGATTTAGTCATGGATTTAGTCACAGATTTAGTCATTTATTTAGTCACTGATTTAGTCACTGATTGCAAGAATTAATGACCAAATATATAACTGAATAAAGTACTAGACGATATCATATTAATGAATGAGCTAAATACGACTAATATATGAGGAATTAGTTACTAATAGTCATTATATGTGAATTTATTCGTTTTTATAGTCACAAATTTATGATAGGGCACAGAGGAATTGAACCACCAACCTCTTGCCTATAATTAGGCAGGTTTTCTACCATTGAGCTAGCACCCTTTAAGAAGTTGTTATTTCTTGGAAAATGATGATATTTAAACAAATTTTGCATCATTAAAGCATACAAAATAATGATTATCAAGTTATTAAGTCTCGAATTGGGTCAACACAGTTACAAACTTAAAAAATGACAATTTTTACATACAAAAGCATGTGTTCCACTTCAAACCTTGGGATTGAAAGCTTTGAATCCAGGGCATAAGGAGCTAAATGTGTTATCGTACAAATATTTTATGCATCATTAGTATGTACTTCATGGGAATTATGCTTTGCGATATAGCCAAAAAACTAAATAAGTGAACATACTTGACTCTCTTAACCCAAAAATATATATTAATAGCAAACTAAATCACAAACATAACAGATAATATGAGATTTGAATGACCGAAAATAAGGAAAGAATGATTCAATTATTGTATATTGGAATCCAAAAAGAAATTAATTGTATTGTTAAGCACACAACTATAATCCATCTATATACACACAAAAGACTCCAGTGATATAGTGCCTAACACATATACACTTGTTTCCTTCTGGAGGAAGGACCTAAGAATCCAATACCAGCTACACTCATCCAACATACTTACAGGTGAACTCAACTTGTCTACAATCATTTCAAGCAATTCAGTATCAGCTAGCCATTGCATAGCATCATTGGTATACATATGATAATCTGCTCCAACTAGATGAATTAAAATTTGTATATAAAATGAATATCATAATTAGACACATATTTTGAACTAAAATTGGAATGCCTGCTCAGATAATAAATCAAAGAAGTAAACATTAACATTTGCATCAGAGTATGACAACATTGATATTTGTAGCAAACTAAATAAGAAAGGATATTGCAACAAACTATTAAATAAATGAGTGCAAAATATCACAATAAAAAGATGTATGCTAGAGAGCAATCTACAAACTTCATAATTATTACTATTACAACTTACCAGTAACTAGTATTTATGATAAACTAATTCCTCATAGCTATAAATAATTTTCCCTATCTGGCATATCCATTCATGTTACGAGAGAGAACAAAATACCTGTGTGATGGATGTGATACCAATTAAGTCAACCAATTTACGAAATATCTCTTGGAGTGCATTTACATCACATATATTTCCAAAACATTTACATCACATATATTTCTGGACCTCCTTGGCTATAGTGCTTGTTGAGCAAGAAACAAAGAAACAACTAATATTCAATTAAACAGAAATCTGAATGCAACAGTATTAGGTCAAAAAAAGATATTTCCAAGATATCCCTTATGGCCACATGAATAGGAAAAATAAATATATAAAACAATTTATTAGATAATTTGTTGCAGAAGCATGCAAAGTATTTCAAAGTACTTTTGTATACAATAGCATATGGAAGGCCTAGAAAGCCATCAACTGTAGGCTCCATTGAAAAGATTCTCTTCATTCAAATCTCTCTTTCAATGATCATTTCCTTTGGTGGTCGTTTGTTGTCCTCTTCAATAACAACCCTCTACCTGAAAAAACTTGTTTTTTTTTCCAATTGATTGTTCAAGAAAGGCTTGCAAAAGGTCATTGGTTTGTTTGAATCCCAGGCAAGAGATTGGAAAAGCTGGCCAAACTTGAAAGAGAGTTGGCCAATCTTGACATGCTAATCTTGGACTAGGTTTAAATTCTTTTCCCTGACATCTCTTTATTAAAATTGGATTGCATGTTCTCGTTCCCTAGTGGAGGGACTTATGCTGGAACCAATTTAAGGCCTTTAAGAATTACAAGTTTTCTCATGGCTATCATTGGTTTTGTGCAAAGTTTCTAATTAACAATAGGCTCAATAAGATTTGGTGTCTTAAATAAATAAAAAAGCAATGGTTATTTTTAATCTCACCCTTTATGGAAATCTTTCATTGAGCCAAAAGTTAACTTTCTTTGCTTTGTCCCTAATGTTGATGGGCATAGGCTTGGTAAATACTAAATAGGTTTCACTATTGGCGAATATCACGACCCAAGTGCCTGCTCTATGGAAAAAATGAGACTATCGATCATTTTTATTTGGTACTATGTCTTTTTTCAAGAATCATGGGAATGGGCCTACCTTCTTTGTATTTAAATCCTTCCTTTTCATATTTCTTGGAAAGCATTCCTCCTGGGGGATAATATTCCTCTTCCCATTGAAGTCAAAGCATCTTGGTAGCATCTTCAACGTGAAGATTTTTTTTTAATTTTAAAATTTAAGGAATGAATGTTAAAGGTTGTTAAGGATTATAGTAATTTCATGTACTTTAACATTTCAGTGATCTAAGCTAATTTGCACCTGCAGATATCCATCCAGTTTCAAAAGGTGTAGGAAAAGATGGATCATTTTCCCCACTTGATTGATTATTGGGGTGGTGGAGGCTGGAGCTTGGTCAGTTAGCCCCTAGAATACACCTCTCTTGTGTTTTGAAAATTGAGTGCCTTGTGTTCCATGATTAATGGAAGAATCTAGGCCTATAAATACCCCTGTCTACAACATTACTTCCAAATGCAGTTACAAAATGACTACTGAATTTTGCTACTCAAGTATTCTTAAATCTTTGGCAGCCTGTAGACCTGTGGCAGCTTGGTAGTAAGGGAGGTTTAACTCCCCATTATTCACCTAAATCAATCTACAGCAAAACAGTATTCCAGATTCATTTAAGGCTAGTATACATAAAAATTTGAAAACTATAAAGGAAACATAAATGACACAATTATACTTTTCTTTTGGAAGAAACGACGAGAGAAATGATTATCACTCTAATTTATTTTTCCATTGAAAATAGCTACAACTACAGCTTCTCATGCCGGAGCCTGAAGTGGAACTCTTCTCTCCTATGTTGATGTATATGTAACTTCGGAATGTATTCTTCTATGTATCCTATGTATTGTAACCCGATGTTTATTCCGGGATGTTTCTATTATGTATTTGAGTCATATTGTCTTACCCCGATGTTCCGATCGGGAGGATTATTAATTTAAACAAGTCTTGTCAAGTCATTAGGTAAGTCCCCACAGTTTCGGGGAACTTGGGTTATTATACACTAATTAAGGTGTAGGCTCGAGTAA
The DNA here is from genome assembly GCA_001517045.1 of Pseudotsuga menziesii. Classification (NCBI taxonomy): domain Eukaryota; kingdom Viridiplantae; phylum Streptophyta; class Pinopsida; order Pinales; family Pinaceae; genus Pseudotsuga; species Pseudotsuga menziesii. The sequence continues at coordinate 486,597 of LPNX011144307.1, forward strand.
GTAATTGTAAGTTAAGCCTACATGGTTGAGTGAACTTCAAGTCAATGGAAGAATATAATTAGAGAGTGAGAGTCTCTCTATTTATCACTTGTGAAATACATCACTTGCTCTCTCAAGTGTGGCACACCTTTGGAGAAGGAAATACTTTGGCTTGACAGAAGAAAGAAGGCTACTGCTGTTTTGGGAGATCTCTTATTGTTTTGGTGTTGATTCTATCTTAGAGGAAGTTGCGAGGTTTTATCCTTTATGGTTTCCCCGAGGAAAAACTCTTTGTGTCTCTTGTCTCTTGTGATGTGCTTATGTTTTATTGTTGTGCTTGTTATTCTCTCAGTGAAAAGATCCTAAGATCATAATGCTAGCTTAATTGTGATGAAAAACTAACATGGTATCAAAGCTAACCTGAGAAGAAGACATTGTGCAGCTACAGGAACTAGGGCTTCCTATTTTGTGGATCTTCCTCCACATATTTTCAGCAAAATTATGCTAAGATGACTCCTTATTGAAGGGTGCATCTTTCTGTCGATGCGGAATTCAATTTCAAGCATTTTCAGTTTCGATGTGGAAATTAGGGCTTTCTACAAGAAGAGGAATTTTTGAGTGAGACCAGCATAGGATTTGTATCCTCATCAAAACCGAAATTTAGAGACCTGGATCAAGAAATTTGGTTGGGTGAAACTCCAGGAAAGTCAAACCCTAGTTTGACCCCTAGCTAGAGAAACCCTAAATACTGAAACTGCTAAGTTTTGGTATAGTCGCTATATTCTGAGATTGGCAAAGTATCAGAAGCTGAAAATTGCAGGGGCAGAAGATAAAATCCCGATGAAGCCTGTGTCCAAGAAAATCAGACTCATATTCGCTGTACTCCAGGAGATATGATATCTCCAAGTTAGGGCTCCAGCCTCTTCCAGAATTCATCCATAAACAGGACACCTGGGGAGATCTGAAATATCTTGGGCTACAGAGGTCCAAATGGAATTCCTGAATATTTCCCATAAAGGGAACGGACTTTACTTTCTGTGGTCCAAAGATCAGACTCAGAAGATCAACCAGTGACATGTGGCATGCCGTACAACTTCGCTGTTCTGAACAGTCCTTTAACAGGGCACCTTGGGAAAAGGATCATAAATCCAAAATGGTGAAACAAATTCTGATGAAAACTATGGGGTTGGATCAAGGACATGCGAGGTTACCTCAGTGATAAATTTCAGACATAGAGGAGCATTAATTTTGGAGATATCATAGAAACAGTAACAGGCATTTCTGTAGAAGAAATCAGAAAATTAGGGCTTCCTGTTCCGGGAGCTTCCCTCCACTGTTTTCAGAAAAGGAGTACATTGGATAGCTCCATTTGAAGAGATCTATCTGTTCATCCAATCAAATCTGAAAGTTTTTATGTTTTGAAAATTAGGGTTTCTGTGACAAACCCTAGATCAGCGAACTCCGGGACAAGGACGGACACCTCAAATCGGTAAGATCTAATCCTTTGCTATTTCCATTTGAGGTTCTCATTTCACATCAGCTTGGTGACAAGCTTGGGGAAGTTGACAACTTCCAAGCTTGGAAGTATCTGATCTCTCTGAAGAAACTGGATTGGACACCTACCTGAGTATAGAGGTTCCAGTTTTAGAGGGAGACGAGGTTAGAAGCCTTTCACAAGAAGAACTTGGTCAAGGCCAAAGAATACATCATGCTCATGCTGCAGAGGATGATGAACCATCCAGAAAGAGATCCAGACATGAAAGTGAATATTCTTCAAGCGAGGATGAATATGTTTTGATATCAACTCTCACAAGATTGAAGAAGAACCTTCTCTCTATTTCAGCATTGATGCAAAAGGAATGCAGGCTGCATTCATAGATGGTCAAGTCATCATATGGCCAAAAGGAAAGACTATCGATGATGTGGTAGTGATTGAAGAACAAGAAGGAGGCTTGTACAAATTGAAGGGATATCCAGAACAAGCCTTGATCCATGACACAGTAGAGCCAAATGAGATTTGGCATAGAAGGCTTGCACATGTGCACTACCTATTGCAAGCAAAGCTGTTGAAGGTCTTCCAGAATTTCAAGCTATTTGAAGGGAAGAAAAAAATCAGAATATGACCAAGAGAAAAAGTGAAGAATGCAAAAGTGGTGATGGCCACCTTGAATGGCCTCCCAAGATCATGGAATTCATTCATTCAAGGAATGTGTTCCAGAAGGAAGTGATTACTTTCAACAAACTTCGAGAAGAAGAAGAAGCTTGACTCATAAGAAGATAAGAGAAGATGGGAGCAATTGAAGATCAAGCTCTCACCATCCAAAGAAGATCCCTCAAGCGATGAGGAATATGAAGAACTCAACTCTTGAAGAACTTCTTATCCATCCTAGCATTTGGATAAGAAATGATGCTATCATGAATGAAGAAGACGATGAAGCTGAAGACTCAAGAAGGAGTATTCCCATGAAACAAATAAAGATAAGTATTCAATTGTCATTTCATAATATTGTTTTGTTATGCATTTGTTTATATTTAGTTGATGTATTATGCATGATAGGATGTTTGCATTAATCACAGTATACTACTAATATGCATGTGATGGGTAAGTAGCTCATGGTGCTATACAAATTCTCCATTGCTACTTATCTAGAATGAAACCTCTTTGCTGACATATTGGATTAGTGCACAATCTCAATGTTGTCCTGGTAGAGATGGAAGGCATCTAGAAAGTTTCAGTGAGATATGGATGAATGTTGTATTGGATAAAGTAGTTGCATGATCATATATTTATGCATAATAACTTTCCAGTATGAATATTCCTTATGAAATGTTTTTTAACCATGTAAATGCATTTGACTTGTAGGAAATATCGCATACATAATCACCTACAAGCAAAGAAGAGTGAAGACTTGTTCCGAAGAGCAAGTGACGACATTTCAAAATGAAGAATAATATGACGAGTGTAGTGACATCATTGATGCAGAACCTTCCAGCCACCAAGAAGAAAGGGAAGACCAGTTCAAGAAGAATGATGTCAGGGTGCAGTGTCAAGAACTGAAGATAAGTTCATAGTTCCATCATGCAGTAGATGGAAACATTGTGGGATACAAAGCAAGATTCGTAGCACGAGACTTCTCATGAAAAGAAGGCCTAGACTACAAAGAGACATTTGCAGCCAGTAAGAGTTTAAACACATACATGATGAGCCTGATGAAGATCTTAACCTTTGCTACAAGGTTGAAGATTCAAGTCTATACACTAAATGGACACATAGAATACTAGTAGCATAGGAAGCTACTTGTCACTCCGGTACAGAACGTTTCAGTGCATAGAGTACAGAAGAAATAGGGAGTATGATGCTCCGCTTCAGAGGGAGTGACTACAGAATATATTGAGGTTCGACATGGTACAACAGGATGGGAAGATTACTGATGACTCTAGGCTTTACTGAGAGTAAAGCGGATTCCAACCTTTGCTTCAAGGTTGAAGACGGAAGACCAGTGATGCTCCTGTTATGTGTCGATGCACTATTGTTCTAGGTATGGAGGTGTGGCAGAGTATGGATGGAATCTTCCTTGGACAAGGGAAGTATGCAGTAGAGATCCTGAAGAGGTTTGGGATGATGGACTGCAAGGCTATGGCCACACCTATGGCATCGAACCTGAAGCCTTTGAGTGATGCTTCGTCAGAGTCAGTTGATGCTACGATGTATCGTCAGATGATTGGGTCATTGATGTACCTGACGAACACGAGACTAGATATTTGCTTTGCTATGAACACCTTGAGCCAATACTTGACAGATCCGAGAAGTGTTCACTTGATTGCTGCAAAGCATATTCTGAGGTACCTGAAGGGTACAATTGATTATGGGCTCAAGTACGATGCGAATCAGTAAAATAACCTGGAGGGTTATGTTGATTCAGATTGGGCAGGCAATGCCATTGACAGGAAGAGTACTTCGGGATGTTGCTTTAGTATGGGATCAGGTGTGATCTCTTGGTTTAGCAGGAAGCAATCCTGTGTGGCACTGAGTACAGCTGAAGCAGAGTATGTCGCAGCTTGTTCAACTAGTTGTGAGGCAGTATGGCTGCGGAAGCTACTGTCTAATATATTTGATCTCCAGTTAGATGCTACTTGTATATATTGTGACAACCAGAGTTGCGTGAAGTTGTCTGAGAATCTAGTGTTCCATGACAAGTCGAAGCATATTGAGATCAAGTATCACTATATCAGGGATATGGTGCAGAGAGAAGCAGTGAATCTCCTATATGTTGCGACGGAGGAACAGATAGCTGATGTATTGACGAAGCCATTGGCTAGGCTGAAGTTTGAGTACTTCAGAGAGAGACTTGGTGTTCTCCAGATCGAGGCTTCCTCCCAGAGAAAGTGATGAGACCCAGAGCCATTCTAACATGGTGAGAGGATTGGTTACTTCCATGGTCAGATGTAAGGGCTGAGCCATTCTGACATGGTGAGAGGATTGGTTCCTTCCATGGTCAGATGTAAGGGCTGAGCCATTCCGTCATGGTGAGAGGATTGGTTCCTTCCATGGTCAGATGTAAGGGCTGAGCCATTCCGTCATGGTGAGAGGATTGGTTCCTTCCATGACTGATATGAGTGCTGAGATCCATAACCATTCTGACGAGTAGGTCAGATATAAGGGCTGAGCCATTCTGTCATGGTGATAGGGTTGCTCCCTTCTATGTCAGATATAAGTTCTGGCCATTCTGTCGAGTAGGACAAATGTAAGGGCAATTGCCATTCTAGGAATGGAGGCACCTGGTCAGTTACCAGGAACACTCAGTGTAAAAGATGAGTAGCCATTCTGATGTGATAGAGGGATGTGTTCCCACTTGATTAGATGTAAGGGCTGAACCATTCTATTCATGGCTAAAGGATTAAGTTCCTTCCATGTCAGATGTGAGTGTTGGCCATTCCGATGAGCAGGTCGGATATAAGTGTAGTGCCATTTCGACATGGTGAGAGGATTGGTTCCTTCCATGGTCAGATGTAAGGGTAGTGACATAGTGAGAGGATTGGTTCCTTCCATGGGCAGGATGCCACATCCAGCATGAAAAAGGGCTGGATCTGTGATACCACATCTGGTATGAAAAAGGACCAGCTCTGTGATGCCTCATCTAGTATGAAAAAGGACTAGCTCTGGGAAGACTCATCTAGTTTGAAAAAGGAATAGCTCTGAAGTGGATGCCAAATCTGGTATGAAAAAGGACCAGCTCTGTGATGCCTCATCTAGTATGAAAAAGGACTAGCTCTGGGAAGACTCATCTAGTTTGAAAAAGGACTAGCTCTGA
>LPNX011144307.1:492241-510267 GCA_001517045.1 Pseudotsuga menziesii
TGATCCAGATCAAGTGATGATCCAGATCAAGTGATGATCCAGATCCAGTAATGATGATCCAGCAGTAAAGATCCAGATCGAGTGATGATCCATATCTAGCCCAGTGATGATGATCCAAATCGAGAGATGATCTAGATCGAGTGATGATCCAGATCGAGAGATGATCCAGATCCAGATGACTTGAAGATGAAAATGACTTGAAGACGAAGATGAATTGAAGATGACTCAAAGACGAAGATGATCCAGTTGATACAGAGAAGAAGACTAGTGCTGAAAATTGTGTTGAAAGAATACCTTCCTAGTTAAGAGGGAGTGTTGATGTATATGTAACTTCGGAATGTATTATTCTATGTATCCTATGTATTGTAACCCGATGTTTATTCCGGGATGTTTTTATTATGTATTTGAGTCATATTGTCTTACCCCAATGTTCCGATCGGGAGGATTATTAATGTAAACAAGTCTTGTCAAGTAATTAGGTAAGTCCCCATAGTTTCGGGGCACTTGGGTTATTATACACTAATTAAGGTGTAGGCTCAAGTAAGTAATTGTAAGTTAAGCCTACATGGTTGAGTGCACTTCAAGTCAATGGAAGAATATAAATAGAGAGTGAGAGTCTTTCTATTTATCACTTGTGAAATACATCACTTGCTCTCTCAAGTGTGGCGCACCTTTGGAGAAGGAAATACTTTGGCTTGATAGAAGACAGAAGGATACTGCTTTTTTGGGAGATCTCTTACTGTTTTGGTGTTGATTCTATCTTAGAGGAAGTTGTGGGGTTTTCTCCTTTATGTTTTCCCCGAGGAAAAACTCTTTGTGTCTCTTGTCTCTTGTGATGTGCTTATGTTTTATTGCTGTGCTTGTTATTATCTTAGTGAAAATATCCTAAGATCATAATGCTAGCTTAATTGTGATGAAAAACTAACATCCTAGACCCCAAAACCAATCTCTACAATGCTCAGCATGTTTATATCCTGCTCAACAAAATGTTGGAAATAAGCTTACGAAGGAATTTCCTTCCTAGTGCTGAATTTGATTGCATTGTACCAATGAGAACTTATTCTATTTGAAACTGATTTTTTGGTTTCGGGGTATAGAAGTTTATCACTACAAAATGATTTTTTGGTCACTGCATCCCTTCCACCTTTTAGTTGAGGAAGTGAATACTGCACACAACAAAATTACATAACTATTGTCATTAAGCAAGTGAAACAGATATGGCATTTTTTTGAATTATTAAAACTAGGGAATCCATTAGCAAAGTTGTTGGAGACAGGAAAGGAGAGAAGCACAGGACAAAGGCTAAGGGGATGATATATTTCTATTTAAATGCTCCTAAAATTATCTTATGCATGCTTACCCACACCAGAGTAGACAATTATTTATCACCTCTTAGTAATTTACACATTGTTTCATGTTAACCACAACTCAAATTATTTGTGAAAATAACTTGTGCCCTACACGAGTCATGAATGAATAAAAATCCTAGAATAAAAAACTCATCTTACCATTATTTCAATTGCACAGTTGGACATCACAAGATTGTAAGGACCTAAACATTTCCTACGAAGTTAATTTCATCCTTCTAGGGTTTCCAGATGTAAATCCCAAGTCCTTATTTAGTGATTTTGCAGTTTCAGTCATCCTTCATAACCATTTTTATCCACATTATTTTCCCATGTTGTACAATGTAATGTGGATGTGGTCAATAACAACAAAGTAGGCTGAATTACAATGAAGTTTCTGAACACCAAGTGACTTTCAAACTCTTTGAGGTCTCAAGTGCTCCAACCAGCAAATAGTGATTCATTCAGTGCCTAAAATTGCTTTTCTTTCTGAATACCTGAATGTATTCATGATGAGTGATGTTTCCCTATCGTAAAGTCAAATTGAACCTAGAATATTGCATGATGTGTCAATAACACATATTGAACAAGCATATTTTTGCTAGACTGCCTATTTTGCATGTATGCATTTTCTTGCAAACTCTTATACAACCTTTTGCTAGCACCAGTGTATTTCCTCCAATCCTTGGCAAAATATGTCCAACAGTAACTACTAACAACCCATTTTTATCAAAGCATGGGATCAATGACTTTCTTGCAGATAATTATTGTAGAATTGTGTTAGCTACAGGAAAATTACAAAGATACGATAACAGAAAGCTCATGAACTTGAAAAGGATACAACATTGAATCAACAAACAAAAGAATTTTTCATGTATTAACTCTTATATTGAAATAGCAATAAAGACAGAATTTTTCATGTATTGACTTTTATATTGAAATAACAATAAAAGTGGCCCTTGCTAGATCAAAATTGGTCAAGAACACATAAAACAAGCATCAAATTATTAAGGATGATTCGTAATGAAAATGATTCCATCCAATTTAAGATATAATTCTTTCCATAAGAGAACAGTCTACTTGAGTACAACAATATTAACTCTGTTGGAGTGGCTGAAGATAGATTATAACATGTGGAAACATGGATGTAAAATTTAGACAAGTCCAAAGTTAAACATGTTAGGCATTTCAACCCTGGTTACGAATAAAAGACTGACCAACTACTCAAAGACTTATATTAGAGTTGTAACACAATAAAGTAAGGTTAACAAAGTTACTTTATGTAAGGAGTCTATCAATATAGATAGTATTTATTTATTAAATACCCATTACCATTTTAAAAAACATTGGAACAGTTTTCACTTATTACTTAGAATCCATAAAATGTGGATCCCTTTGGACAGACCAGAAAAACAAAGCTTATCCATATCACTCTGCATCAAAGAGGTATAGTCCAAGAAAGCATGTATTGAATACCCATGAATTCATATAGTTGCTCAAAGGATATGCATACTGCTTATCTCATGTAATTGTTTCTAAATCCTGATAGGTTTGTAATATTATTGATGATATCTTTCTATAATCAAAATGAATCCTTCCTGGAAAATGTAGTTTGTAGTAACAGGTTAGAATTTGAAAACACAGGAAATGAGTTTCCTACTGAAAACTCAACAGTACCTGCATAAATATCTTCACTGATATTAATGACCTAATATTCCTTTCTTATTCCTCCTTGTTAGAGAAACACAAGCACACATATTTATATAAAGAAACACAACTTAATTGCCAAAATTTGGGATCCCATATTCTTGTCCCATTGTCCTTAATTCTATCAGTATTGCATTCGCCTTCTTTTCTACTAACATGACAAGCTAATCCCACCCAAAATTTAATCCCACCCAATCCATTGGTTTAAGTTCAAGTAGATGGTCCACATTTTCACTCTAATCAGTAGGTCCTAACTCCTTGCCAACCTCTTATTCTTGTTATTGGATAGAGGACAGGTTGCTGAGTTATTAGAGTTCAATCTGCATCAGTCAAATTCATGAAGATATCAGGCCAAGTCAGGGTTGTAAGCACATAGAGAACTTTAATATTCAAATTTTCAATGAATTATTATAGATTTCTGTATCTTTCTTATTCTAACAAAACTCCACATCGTACTGATATCAATGCTGGTGAATCAACGAGATGGAAAATGTATTCACTATTATGTAGGGTGAGTTCTATCTTGTCCACCCCATTCCAATCAATATTTGGATAGGTGGAAAGAGAAATTGAACATACTCTACATGAAACACAGCTCCATTGACATTTGCTTGGAAGATTCCAGAACCATGATGGGAAACCATTGCAAGTAATGGATGGTGATAATGGTATGGGTGAGCATCAATGAATTTTCTAATTGTCTTTTAGAGAATACAAAATGGATTTCTCATGCGAAACATGATTTGCAGGACCCATTAGGTGTCTTGGAGAACTAGTATGAGGGAAAAAACATCTGTGATTGGACTTGGATAAGTTGCAGTCCGGATGGATTTGGAGTGGTGGGTCTAAACTTATCAAGATAAAAATTGTCTAGTATCATATCCCCTACATTGGCTAAAATTCAATCTCTCCAAGTTTTAGACCTGTCATCTAATAATATGACAAGCCCCATACCTCCTCAATTGGGAAACAATCTTCACAACCTTGAAATCCTCTCTCTTTTTGAGAATTGTCTAAATGGTAAAATTCCACCTTCACTTGGAAATCTCTCCAATTTATCAAAGCTATTGTTATATTCCAATGACCTTTCTAGAACCATCCCTCAAGAAATTCTCCTTTTGAAGAAGTTGAAAGTTCTCAAAGTAGGGGATAACAGCTTGACAGGTCACATTCCAGAGGAGATTTCTAAATGAACATAGCTGAGAGTAATGGATTTTGATTCTTCTCTAAATGGGTCCATACCCAGAACATTTGTCCAGCTTCAACAGTTGAAAATTCTGAAGTTACAAGACACTATTTTTAGTGGCTCAATACTTGTTGAGTTAGGAAATTGCAAGAGCCTTGAAATATTTTATGCTGTGAGAAATGGTCTCCAAGGTACAATTCCCTCAACATTGGGTAGATTGAGAATGTTGCAGCATTTGAACTTAGCCAACTGTAGCCAACAACAATTAGATACTTCAAATAATTCCTTACATGGTTTCAAATATTGCATTAGATATTTCAAATAATGCCAACATTTAGATATTTCCAATAATTCCTTACATGGTTAAATTCTTGCCAATTTGGACAGTCTTGGGAGTCTTTTTGACCTTTACTTTCATAATAACAATTCAATAGGAACCATCCCTCCTGAACTGGGGAACCTCAACATCCTCGAAACTCTTTCTGGATTTGAATAATAATCATTTCTCTGGACTTATCCCTACATGGTTTGGTGATTGCCATGGGCTTGGAGAGCTGAAACTCTCCTTCAAATAATTTAATGGAACAATTCCATACTGGCTTTGGAATTGCACCATTTTACTCACTCTTTCTCTTGACAATAATAAGCTTTGGGGTAGTTTACCAAGGAAGCTGGGGAACCTTGTTTCCTTGAATGTTCTCTATTTGCAGAAGAATAAGTTTTCTGGACTAATCCCTTCTTCTATCAAAAAATATGAAAATTTTTATGACTTGAGTATCTCAGACAATTCTTTGATAGGCTCAATTCCAATGGAGATTGGAGAGATTGGTAATCTACTAGTCATGCTATACTTGAGTGGTAATGTTTTTTCTTGAAGTATTCCTTCTTCACTTGGAGATTTAATGATGCTCGAAGTTCTAAATCTCTCCAATAATCAACTTAGCGGTCAAGTTCCTGATGAGATTGGGGATCTTGGAAGCTTGGTTGAGTTGAACTTATCCAATAATTTTCTCCAAGGACAGTTTCCATTGAGTGCTTCCAAATGGAATTGGATCTCTTTTGTGGAAAATCCTGGACTCTGCGGAAATTCGTTGGCTCCCTGCTCATAGGTTTCATTGGAATCTTCAAGATCTAGAAGGAATCAACTGACAAAGAGAGAAATAGTTGGAATCTATCTCTATTACAAGATGAAAGAAAGGAATCCAAGGGCCCTTCATGAGACTAACCCAACAAGGATAAGAATCCAACAAATTAGCACTATAGTCTTCAAAATGGTGGTATGTTCCTCCATGAGTGTGCAACAAATCCTCTATTACTTAATGCTAGCTTCCAATTGGCATGAAAAATCACCAAGATACCTTAAGTGTGTATTGTTGACAAAAGAACAGGCCTCCAATCAGGGATGAATCCTCCAAAAATGAGATTTAGGCACTCTCAAGGTGGTCATACCCCTTAAAATAAATACAAAGGATAAATTCTCCTCCTCCGAGGTCCTTAATCACACGGGAAATATAGATTTAGGGCTACTGCTAGTTGAGATAGTCACTACACATGTTATTGGAAGTAGGTCCATATCTAGAAATACTATTGTTTGAAGGTGAAAATATGATTCTCAAACCTGTTGGGGATGATTTATAAGGGTTGGTGCATTCATGGATGAAAATACCAATAGGCTTGGATATAATTTAATAGAAAAGGACTGAAACTATGGCTAAATGAGTCTGAAACCGTGTTGTTGGTCTGATGCTATGAGATACAAAAGATGGATATATTTGCATTAGGTTTACATATTTTTCCCAAAGATTCCCTGAAAGGGTTTTAGATTGACATTCTTATCTGTTATTATTGTCTTGAAACCAAAAACTAAAAACCCTCAAAACTACCCTAATCTACTGGTTCATAATGTTGTTTTCTATTGTTATACTATTGCAAGATATGAGCTAGAAACTTTCCTCAAATTTAGTAGTTATAGTGACTAGAATCTTCCATATAATATTTTTTATTTGAATGGGACATGTTGTCAATATGTGGCAATATTTTGTACAGACCATCTCGAAGGAACAACAATACATGGCAATTCATTCCTCCAAGTTACCAATCCAATCCATACATGCCATGATATTATGCAACAAAAAGAAAACCTTGAAAAATATGCTGCAAATAAATATGACCATGATCTTGTAACTTATGCATTTGATTCTCTACATGAAATAAGCTATAAATCCCCCTTGGGTTCTCCTATAAAAATCCCTGAAGTTCATATTGTTCAACTCATGGGATCTATATTACTATGAAAGATGGATATCCATGGCAGTGAAATTTTACATTTTGGAAGTCTAAATAATAAGGTAAAGGGGATACGAATTTCAACCAAATATGTCCATTATTATTTTATTTATATTCAATATTAGGATAGACTCATTTGGAATTCTAATTGTTTTCATAGGTGTATTAAAATTCTTGATGAATTTATCTATGTAATTATATACTCATTTTGTTTTGTAGGGAATATATTCTTCATAGGAAAATAACCAACAAAACAGAGATGGAACTTTAATGCAAGTTACACAGGTTTATACTAAAGGACGTTTTGCAAATGTTTTTTACAAGTGATCCACAACCTTGAGATGTGATCCCAATGCCACATCCATAAGATGATAAAATCACATGCGTGATCCTAAATAAGGCATTTGAGGATGCTACAGACCAACCAACAATTGCAGAAGAGAAAAAAAGTAGTAGAAAATTAATGTGAGGTTCCTTCAAAACCAACAACAATTGTTGAAGTAAAAAATATGAAACTTGAACATGTAAACTCATAAATTGACATGAAATGTATTTTGTTTGAACATATTGCATGTAAGGGGGAATTATATAAGAAATTGAGGAGGATATCTATATTTCAGAGAAATATAGATCCCATGAGTTGAAGGACGACCAATTTGTAGATGAGAAATTGCATTTGGATGCTGAACTTAAGCACCTATATGGTGACAATATCACTCTTACAAGATATCATGAAGAATCTATTGAAAATTTGCATGAGATACATGGGCATGAATATCTCATTATAGCAAAGAAAAGTTCCAATAAAGGATTGGCATATTAAAATGAAAATATTATTAGTGAATTACAACAATAGAAGATGAGAGACAATCAATTTAGTGAGGATAAACTGCATTTTGAAGTTGAACTCAAGGATCTAGTTGGTGAGAATGTTACTCTAAAAAGAGACCTTGAAGAATCTATTTGAAATTTTCATAAGATACAAGAGTTTGAATATTTGATTAGGGTGGAGAAGAGTGCCAATAAAGGATTGGTAGAGGAAAATGAAAAACAAAATACTTAATTAGAACTATTGAAGCAAACGCTTGGTGACTTAGAAGAGGAAACATTACAACTGTCTTTTGATTTTTAGGAATTCAAAATTAAGATACTAGCCAAAATTGAAAGCACTCAGTAGAAAGTTCATGAACTCATTGAAGAAAGGGGTGTACTCAAAGGGTCTATAGAAGAAAGCAATGTCAAACTAGAAAACATGAGAAAGGAAATTATTTTAGCACTATATGAGCTTAAAACATCCCAATAAAAGGATATTTGTTCGATCGATTGCATAAATCAAAATGAATTGGAACTTTTGACTATGTGGAAAAATATAAGAGATATGAAATCAGAGAAAGTGGCTGACTTGCAATTCACAATAAAAAAATGTACATGACCTTCTAGAGGATAAAGTATTTGCATGTTAGGATTAGTAACGAATATTTCATCTTCAATGACTTTTTTAATGTTGGTAACCAATTTCTATGACATGGCATCTAAGTGCAAATTATCTCTTCCATACCTTTCTTTCCCATGATAATATAGTCATATTAGAGAGGGTGAAACAATACCTTCAACATATGACCACTGGAGGACGGTCCAAAGAGGAGCTCAAGTCCAAAGTCCTTGCATCCAAATATAAATGCTCTAAACCCAAGCTCCCTGAGAAAGGCATGGAAGGAAAGTAGAATCTCTATCCCCCTCCTTCGACTAACAAGGATGGTTTCAAGACAATTTGGTTGATGTAGAAGTTCCATTGCATACCTCACGATGTATTCAACATCCTCATGGACAATAATAGATGGAAGGGCTTCACTCAGTGTAATGCCAAGCTTAACTGAGACGTTTGTAGTTCTTTCTCTCTATTTGATGGTTCCATTACAAGTGTCTTTCATGATCTACAACAAGACAATATTGTCATTCAAAAATGGAGATTTTGGAGTTGGGACAATGGGGTTTTCTCTACTGTAATTATTTCTCCTTTCCTTTGCCCCTCCAATTCTTAGTTTGGGTATAAATCTCTGATGCAATTTTTTGGGGTTTTACTTTTATATGATCTCAATGTGTGGGTATGAATGTTTTTTGATGGCTTGCTAATATTTTTTTTATGTATAGAATAAATTTTCAATGGTTTTATAAGGAACATCACCAATTTATGGATATATTGGAGCATTAATTTACAGTCTAGGGATATTGTCTAGGATGTCAGGCTTGCTGTACCATGAAAATGAAGGTATATTCTATAGACCAATCTAACAACACTGGTATATTTTAATCTAAACCATAGTATGCTATGAAAATGAAGGTTGCAAATCTCGGGGTGCATTTGTTCAATTCAAACAGATGAACAAAGTATCAAATATTGAAACTAGAGATATGCAACCATATATTGAAATTGGAAATATGCAACAAGGTGAATTCTATAGCCCAGGTGGGTGTGATACATTAACACTATCATAAACTTATCTAAACCCCAACCCGATGATCCATTTTTTGAATTCACACTTATTCTATTCTTCTAGTTTTGTATCTAAAAATATTGCCAGTGTAGGCAATATTTTAGCTAAGATTGTTTTGTTGGCCACACCATAAAAAGTGTGTTTTTTTCTACATAATTCCCTTTATGAAGTTTCTTCCTTAAAGTATATTATTTTTTTAAAACAGAAACTCCTACAGGTTGAGGGTGCAAATGCTTTTCTATGGGGTGCATGCTTGCATGTGCCAATGATTTTCACCCCAAGTTTGCAATGAATAATTAAAATAGTATAAGCTCTCGTAGGAGGTACAATACAAGTACAATAAGAATAGCTTCTGAAGTTGCACAAATTCCAACAGGGAAAACATAGGTAGTAAATAGAAGTTTCAGGAAATTTGTTGCAGAATATAGTTGGTACCTGACACAATGGATTATGGAACCTTGCCTTGCCATAATCTAAGTTTTCATACAATTATAGTTAGACAAATCCATAGTTTATACTCGTACTACTTCGAATTATTTATGGAAGAAATCCAAACCAGTTTCAAACTTAGTGGAACTATCAACTTTCAATTCATGCATATGTCTAATGGGTAGATTCTCTCTTCCTGTTATTCGTTTAATGTAACACCTCGCTTTATGAAGAGGGTTTTTTGGTTGTAATCTCCTCTCATCAATTAACTAGAGGAATTTGTTTGGAGTAATCTCAAAATTTATCAGGGAACCTGTCATGTCTCCCTTCCTCTTGTTAATTGTCTCTGAAAATTTGACAGTGCTTAAGAGAACAAGAATCTCTTAAGGCCTATTGCAAATGAAATTAGGAATGGAGTTCGTCTACAGGAAGAATGGGAGGGATTTCATAGCATCCAGTGCTGAATCAAATAAACAGACTCCTGAACTACCCAAATTGCAACAATATTTTCAATATGGATTTTTTTGGGCCTTGGGTTGACATCAATGGGGATTTTAACCTAGGATTGTCTCAAACATGATGAGGTGAAGATTCTGCTTTTGTCATTTCCAACGGATTCTCTAAAATGAATCGCTTCACTCTATGACATCAAATTTATGATGCTAGCAAAATAGTTGAACTATTTTGCAAAGAAGCTGTGTGATTTCATGGTATGTCCAAGAAAAATACAATTACTTGGGACAGAGATACTATCACCAAGTTTCTGTGTTATTTTTTGGGACGTTATTGCAAAATTTAGATAGAAAGATTCAGTACATGGCTCCATCTAACAACCACAAACTGACGCAAAAACGGAGCTGGTAAACAGAAGTCTTAGAAATGTGTTGCAGAGTATAGTTGGTAAATTGATACTTGAAATTCATTGATTTGTCACAAGATGAGTTTGTTTACACTTCCAGTGTAAACAAATCCACTGGACGTATTACATGGAAGAAATTCAAGAGTGGTTGCAAACTTAATGGAATTGTCAAATGATGCATACATAAAATGTGTAGATTCTCTCTGCCTATTATTTGTTTAATATAGCACCCTGCTTCATGTAGAGGTTTTCTCTCTTTTTAAGCTCCTCCCATTTCTTAGGAAGAGAAATTTTGGGAGGTTAATTTTAGAAATTATCAAAGAACCGGTCATTTCGCCTTTCCTTTTGTTATTTTCTGTCTCCGAGAATTTTATTGCGCAAAAGAGAACAACAATCTCTTCAAGCTTATTGCAAGTGACGTCAAGAAGGAATTCGTTGTTTATAGGAATAACATGAGGGATTTAACACTGTGTTGTTTTTGAATCAAAATAAAAATACTCCTCAACTACCACCATGTTGCAAAAATCAAGGACTAACACAGGGAAGTGGGAAATAGTTGTCAACTGTAACAACTAAATGCAATGCATAATGATGATTCCAACTAGAGAATCTAATGACATATATCCTATATCAAAAATTGCTAAAAACACGGTAATATAGTCCAATACATCAATATAAGAGATGTGATTAACCGGTATGATAATGTTTTGTAGCAAAAACCAATCGGTTGCATCCATAGAAGCGAGGTGCTATCTAGAATCTAGAGTTTGAGTGACAGTGGAATGATTCATCAACTCTTCATGGGTGCACATGTTTGGGTGTGCAAGGTGCATTGTATATATTTAATATGGACACTAAGACATTCCCATCTAAAGCCACATCTAATGTGTAGAAGCTCAAGTTGCATCTCAAACCCTGGGTTAGTTGGGTCAGTGCTATTTACTCATATATATACGGAAAATGGCACTGGAATAATAGATACTTACCTTTCCAATATGATTGGTAGAAAGAAATGGAAAAATTTTAGCAAGCCAGATCTTAATTCTGTGTGTAGCTTCCTTGGTCAATCCCTAGGTAGCTTGAGTTACATCCTTAATAATTGATTCCAATGACTGTCATGCATTGTCCATAGCTTTTGCTGGAATTGGAACAACCACTAATTTATCCATTTCAATTGGGAAAAACTCCTCTTTATATCTTAAGAAACTCCCCTTGAAGCCTCGAGCACTACTTTCCCCTTATTCCACAGTTGTGTGTGCCAAAACTATTTTTTTCGAAGGTAGGATCAAAACCATGTTTATGAAAACTCTTTTTTAGAAAGTGGGATCAAAACTTGTTTATGATGCCAAAACTCTTTTTTTCAATGTGAAAAATGTGTTCTTCACACATTTCTAAAATTTGTTGTGTCAAAACCTTTACCTTAGAATTATAATAGAAAATAAAAAATAGAAAGTAATTAGTTGTATTATATTCACACATTGTTAAAATTTGTGGTGCCAAAACCTTTACCTTAGAGTTATAATAGAAAATAGAAAGTAATTAGTTGTATTATATTTGTTTTCAATTTTGATTATTTGATTTATATACATTTATTTTTAATTTTGATTATTTAATTTATATTAATATTTACCCATGAAAATATAGAATGAAATAACTATCATATTATGTTTTTAGACTTTAATATTCATATAAATTAATTATATTATATAGGTTATATTATAACTATATGACATATTAATACCTATGTTAATATATATTAAAACAAAAGTTATGATGTAGAGTTTTTGCTAAAAGGCTGCTTTGAAATTTGGAAACTTATATATTTTTTATAAGTTCTTTCTAAATTTGGAAACTTGATACAATGCAAAAATTATGGAATCACTATTTCAACACCTTGTATTAATTATTTAATAGAAATAAATAATACTTTTTCCTTTATGCAAACTCGAAGAGATTGCTAACTTTTTCTCACGTGATGTTTGTCAGGTTTCTATGGAGATTGGAGTTTCCATAAACAGAACAACTAAAAGTAGCACTCGGGAGACTACAACTTGCAAAGCACCTAAATTATGGGAAATAAAAATAACTAAGTGATTCCCTACATCGATAAACACAAATAGGCATGTCTCAAGGAGAAAAAGTTAAAAATTGGGTTGTTTGGACAGAACCATGACCTCTATGGGTTGTTTGGATAGAACCATAACCTTTGTGGGTTGTTTGGAAAGAGGCTATGACCTTTGTGAGTTGTTTGGACTAAGCAGTGACCTTTTTACGCATAATTTTTGGGCTGCTAAGTTGGGTTGTGACCTTTTTCAAGTCTGCTAGACTGAACCGTGACTATTTCTTGGGTTTCCTTAACACTATATGTGGTCTGCTCATTGTTCTGAAGTCAATCCTTATAAAACTAGGTCTTCAAATACTGTTGGGCTTCTTTGTTAATACTTCCTTCCATATAGGTGTAAGGAACTATGGAAAAGTATATGATACTAGTTCTGGGTCAGCACCCATGTTTATAATTGAGTCTTCGATTGGTTAAAATATTGTTCATGGTGCTTCCATCGGTTCAATTAATGGATCAATTGTTATGACGTTTAGATTAGGATCTGAGCTTGGTGAAGCTATGTTGACTGGTGTAGCTAGTTCAATGGTCACAAATCATGATAGCTATATTGAAGTTAGAAAAGCACCTTAGTATGGGACTAGGGACTCTCACGTTGTGCACATCGTGAATCAAGTGGGTGGTGATGTTAGATGCAAAATTTACCTGGTGACTGATGCACAAAGGAGGTTTAACTTGATAGTGATAAGGAGAGGTAATCATTTCATTATACGTATCATATTCTATGAGGTCAGGCTTGT
Source organism: Pseudotsuga menziesii (assembly GCA_001517045.1). Classification (NCBI taxonomy): domain Eukaryota; kingdom Viridiplantae; phylum Streptophyta; class Pinopsida; order Pinales; family Pinaceae; genus Pseudotsuga; species Pseudotsuga menziesii. The sequence continues at coordinate 505,409 of LPNX011144307.1, forward strand.
AAGAGGTCAAGGAATCAAAGTATTTACCTGAAACTCCAAGATGGGGTCGAGCCTCTACCTTTACTTCATATGGATCTTAGACTAGTTCTAGGTCAACACCCTAGTTTAATTATAATTGAGTCTTTGATTAGTTAAAATATTGTTCTTGGTTCTTCCACTGGTTCAACTATTAATGGATCAACTGCTATGACATTTAAAGGAACTGAGCCTGGTGAAGTTGTGTCGACTGGTGCATCTAGTTTGAGGGTCACAAATCATGATAGCTATATTAAAGTTAGAAAAGCACCTACTTATGGGACTTGGGACTCTTACATTGAAGGATCAACAACTAGCTATGATGCTTCTAGGTATCGATATGGTACTGGTTCTACCTAATTTGTAATTATAGGAACCTAATTTTCCTTTGGAGCACGCTTAATGGTTTGCTTCAATGGTGCAGTAGGGATAAATATGGTCAATATAAAATTCATGCAATTGCTTTGTTGGATCTATGAATATCGAGGTGCATGGCACCAATATTACAAATAGAAGGTAGACAATTTACAAAATTTACACTTCATTGTCAAAATTGCAATTTTCCATGACACAATTAAAAATGACTAATTCATATTCTTCTACTTAGTCATTTTTTATGCCATGACTAAATTGGTTGTTTATGCTAGTCATTTTAAACTCTGTCACTTATTATCTAGTCATATTTGTTAACCGGTGACTAAATTAGTCGTTAATTTTAGTTGTTTATAGTTGGGTCAATCAAAATTGCTCATATTTAGCAGTAAAATATTTGAAAAACCTGTGGTGACTAGAATTTTTAGTCACGTAGTATCTAACTCCTCATTTTTTACTAGTGTAAGTTTGGCCAAATGAAAGAAAATATGGCACCCACAGAAAGGGTATATTCGCAAGTATTTACATATGGTTTCCCTTTAATGGATTACTTTGTTTTGATGCATGATTACACCACCTTTTGTTGTGCATTTTTTAATTTCTTGTTCTTTCTTTATATACATTCACTTTCCTAATAAATACTTCGGCTAAATGTATTTTGGGTATAATAACACTTTTATTTATCATTCAGAATTCCATCGGGATGTACTAACCAACTTTGAACTTGAAGGATATAATAAGCAATAAGATACTTAACATTTCCTCCAAAGTCTTATATGAACATCTGGGTAACTTAAGTGACTATTTGAGATGTCCTTTTGAGATGTATAACAATCAATGATAATGTCTAATTTAATGTTATGAGCTTCCATATTTATAGAAGGAGAAAACAATATGATAATTGTGGAATGTTAAGATATATTCTGCCCATCCAACAATGAATAGTGGGAATGGAAAATGTTGTTTAACCTAGCTTATTCTACAATGAACAAAGTTTCAATTGACCTGATGCAAACTCAAATCCAATTATCCAATAGCCTTTACTATCAAGGCTAAGGAAGAATCCTCGTTCGCTTTAGAACAAAGTACAACTCTGCAATGTTAGAGGTTGAAATAGATGATGGACAAAGTTTGAATGATACAACTCTTCTTATGGATATCTTTAATATGGAAACAAAGTTGTGGAGAATATAGATTGTACCAAGTTAAATCAACATCATGTAAATATAGTTGTGGAGAATATATATTGCACAATGGTTATATAGCTATGGATAAGATATATAAGTTTGGACAGATGAAAGAAAACATGGCACCCACAAAAAGGGTTATTTTTATATAAATTTATACCACATCATTGTTTTTCTGACATATTTGGAGTGGCAGATATCATTATATATCCATACAATATGATGAATCTACTACACTTTCGACACCTATAGTCTGTCAGAATTCCAATGCCCTTCACATGACATCTGACTATGGATTAATACAACTGACGGCTTCAAGGTGTCGGATGGAAGTGATAGTTGTCGGTTCTTCGATGTCACCTTGTCAAAAATTAGACATCTGCAAATGTATTCAAGGTATCGAATGGAAGTGATTCCCGTCAGGCATTCGACGACAATCTGTTGAAAATATGACACCTAATTGAAGTAATACTTTGCAAATTTAGGATGATAAACTGTTGAAATTTCGACGGGCATTTAGGATGATAAACTGTCTAAATTTTGATGGGCATTTAGAATGATATACTATCGAAATATTGATGGGGTTCGAAATGGTGTCAAATAAACGACGAATTCCCACCAATGCCAAAAAACAATGTTGTTTTCGAATAACATACACGTGTCTGTCGAATTTCAAACATTAAATCTATCGGATTTCAAGCTAAAATTCACTTGTGAAGGGCTAGAAAGTCAAACAAGGTTTGTTGATCCTAGGAGGATTAGTATGTATGTCTAGGCTTGTTTGGTCCAAAAGGGTTAGTAATCCATACAATTGTTTGGTCCCCAGGGAGATCCATATTCCTGACTAGGATTGCTGGACCAAAAGGGTTAGTAAGTAAGAAAAAACACCCAGGTGGATCTATCAGAGAATCCACCGTGATGTTGCTCCATATGGCCAAAGGGAAAGAGGTAGTTTCAATATTTCTATACTGACGAGGTAGTTTCAATATTTTCATATTGATGTTAATGAGGCAGGTTCATTATTTTCATACTGATGTTAATGAGGCGAGTTCAGTATTCACATACTAATGATGATGAGGTAGTTTCAGTATTCCCATACTAATGATGATGATGTAGTTTCAATATTTCTATACTAAGGTTGATGAGGTTTTATTTGTTTCTTTACTGATTTTACAAATAATGATCTAGAATTTATTTGTTGATGATGAGGTTTTAGCACTAACATGCTAATGATGTTGTTTTTATCACTTTAGTATTCATATACTGATGTTGCAGGTAGATGATTCAGTATTCACATACTGATATTGTAGAAGATGATTCAATATCCACATATTGATGTTGAAGAAGATGATTCAGTATCCACATAATAATATTGCAGAACATGATTCAATATCCACATCTTGATGTTGAAGAAGATGATTTAATATCCACATACTAATGTTGTAGAAGACGACTCAATATACACATGCTAATGTTGTAGAAGATGATATAGTACTCAAATAAGATGATTCAGTATTCACATACTGATGTTGCAGAAGATAATTCAGTATTCACATACTGATGTTGTAAATGATGAACCAGTATTCACATACTGATGTTGCAGAATATGATATAGTATTCACATACTGATGTTACAGAAGATGATCCAGTATTCACATACTAATGTTGCAAAAGATGATCCAGTATACACATATTGTTGCTACAGAAGATGATCCAGTATTCACATACTGATGTTATAGAAGATGATTTGATATTCACATAATGATGTTGCAGAACATGATCTAGTATTCACACACTGATGTTGCAAAATATGGTCCAGTATTCACATATTGATGTTGTAGATGAGGATGCCTCAATATTCACATACTGATGATGATGCAATTCCAAATTGATGATGAGGGAGAATTATATTGTTCCAAAAATTCCTATGACATATAGAGACTCACCAGTCATATGTGCAATTGTGGTAGTGGTTGTTGTTGATGAAGAATACCTTCCTAGTTAAGAGGGAGTGTTAAATAAATTTAACTTCAGAATATATTCTATTGTAATCCTCCTTCGGGGATGTTATTCCTCTGTTTAGAGATGTTTTTGATGTAATTGGTCATGTAAAAGTCATTAGGTAAAAACTCCACTGTAAGTCGGGACACTAATACCCAAAAAGGTATTTTATAAATGTTATTTTGAGAATTCCTAGGTAGGTCATCCCTAATTAGAGAACCTAACCGACCTCATTAGTTATTTGAGTCACTCACCTGATGAATATAAATAGGTGAGGTGCATCTCTCATTTAGACACACTTTCACTCAAGAATTGCGCGTGAGAGAGAGAGAGAGAGAGAGAGAGAGAGAGAGAGAGAGAGAGAGAGAATATACTGCGGAAGAGGAGCTGATATTCTTGTTCTTGGGTTTTTACATTGTATTTGGTTGAATTCTATATAGAGGAAGTTTTGATGGGTTTTCTTTCCCATGATGGTTTCCCAAGATAAATCGATGTGTTCTTTTGTGTGGTTGTTCTTGTATTTATTTCAATGATACTTTGCTTATGTTTATGATGTTATTATGCTAAAAAAATTTAGATCTTGTATAACCATTAAAATACTAACAAAATGAATCCTAGACTAATTCCATTCCAAGCAAATCGATGCAAGTGTTTCTTTGAATGAAAATTAAAAAATAAAATGAGCATGCAACAATGCAAATATTTTTTCATTTTCACAATAAATGAATGAAAATGAAAAAGATAACCACAAAAATATCATCCTGATGCAGGAGCATTATCTCTCAAGGACAACTACTAAATTTCTAGTTAGACCCTAAGGTCTAGACATTAGCTTGAGGATGGGTTCAATGTAAAACCATTGTAAAATTTCAAGTAAAGTATTTTATTTCCTACCAAGTCTAGATAGAATAACATATCTAATATGATAGGTGTCAGTACTAGATGATTCATGCTACAGGGGTTTAGTGGCATCCCAACAATGTGATGAGTTGGTCACATGCCGAGGAATCTTTTTTGGTTGTTTGATGAGTCATAGTTTGTTAGCAAGCGATAGGCATGATGGAAGATCATGACTCCCTGCGTGGAGATCAAGCCCAAGCTGTTTGGATAGGGATGTTTCATCATGCCTTGTAGTTGTTGAAATATTGTAGCTTCAAATAATATTCTATATGTATTTATTTGTGGTCCTCGATGGTCCTACCAGGAGAACCACTTGTATTACTTTGTACCCCGATGCTCCTAATCGGAAGAACTAATAAGAGTCATGAGGTAGTCCCCTCTAAT
>LPNX011144307.1:516933-541895 GCA_001517045.1 Pseudotsuga menziesii
AAAGTGTGATGATGATGATATTTTGATGATGATGATGTTGATGTTTTGATGATGTTTCTGATCAAAAGATCAGAGTATGATGATGATGTTGTTGCTGATCGAAAGGCCAAAGTGTTGAAGAAGATGTTGCTGATCGAAAGGTCAAAGTGTTGAAGATGATGTTGCTAATCGAAAGTTCAAAGTGCTGAAGATGATGTTGCTGATCGAAAGGTCAAAGTGCTAAAGTTGTTGCTGATTGAAAGGTCAAAGTGCTGAAGATGTTGCTGCTGATTGAAGAGTCAAGATGCTGAAGATGTTGCTGATAGAAATGGTCAAAGTACTGATGATGCTGAAGGATAAAGATTGAAGATGAATACTACATGATGTTGAAAAGATTCCAATGATTTATAGATGTATCACCCTGATGATGTTGATGATTTCCTCTATCTCTTTCCTATTATTGTTGTTGTTGATGTTGTTATAGAATACCCTTCTCGTTAAGGGGGAGTGTTGAAATATTGTAACTTCAAAGAATATTCTATATGTATTTCTTTGTGGTCCCTGATGGTCCTACTGGGAGAACCAATTATATTATTTTGTACCCCGATGCTCCTAATCGGAATAACTAATAAGAGTCATGAGGTAGTCCCCTCTAATTGTAAAAGTGGGTCATTAGCACCCCAGTGTGATTACTTGAGCCTACATGTGTAACTTGAGCCTACATGATTAACTCAAGCCTACATGACAGATGAGTTAACTTAAGTGAACGGATGAATATAAATAGAGGTGTAGTGCTCCTCATTTGGAACACACACTCTCACTTGTGTAGCGCATTAGTGGAGAAGAGAAGTAGCTGGAGAAGGAGGAGGATCAGGCTTTGATCTCCTTGCTAGTTTTATCTTTTATCTTTTATCTTTTTGGGGCATCTATAATGAGGAATCTTTTGCTGGGTTTTTCCCTTTAGGGTTTTCCCAGGATAAATCTTTGTGTTCCTTTTTTATGGTTGTGCTTGTCTATCTTTTAGTGATCCTGTTTATATGCTTTTGTTATGAAAATGAAATGAAGTACTGATGTCTTAGCTAAGCATATGAAAAGTTAACAATAGTGGTGTGTTTTGGTTGTAGGACCACTTAGAGTAGGAGTTAGCATTTTAGGTTAAATAGGCATAGTAGAGAAGTAGAGGGGTTTTTCTCTCCAGCATTAGAATTCCATGTTTGCAAAGAAGAAGACAAACTAGTGTCTGGTTCTTGCTTGTAAATATTTTGAAGAATCGGAAGGAGAGAGATCCAAGCCATTAGAGGAAATTTCAACTCAAAATGGGTGTTTTAACTCTAATTCAAATTCCATGTCATCATGTGTTAGCCAATGAAATTGGTTTAGATTTGAAATACCGTTTAGGTCTTAAACACTTTTTTAATATAAATTTGGGGATAGGTATCATAAAAAAACTAATTTTTTTGTTTGTATTTTCGACATATATCCTCTAGTTTTTACTCAAATTTAGATCGAGAGAGCTCATTGTATGCAAAATTAAATTTCGCATCCAACTAGTTCCCATTCGGCATACTCTTGATGGACCCCGCTACCCCAAAAACAAGAAATACCTAAAACAAACGTGAAAACATGATAATGACATCATCATCACTTTTTTTAGGTATTTCTTGTTTTTCGGGTAGAGGGGCCCATCAAGAGTATGCCAAGTGGGTACTCATTGGATGTGGAATTTAATTCTGCATCCAACAAGCTATCCCAAACGAAATTTGAGTAAAAACATGGGGAGATATGTTGAAAATACAAACAAAAAAGTAGTTTTTTTCTTTTCTTCCTCCAAAATTAATAAATATCATTTTATTATTTTAACTATATATTTTATTAATTTTTTTAGGAGGCCCAATTTGAGTTGAAATTTCCTCTAATGTGTGTGCATTTTACTTTATTGCTTAATAGAAGGATTAACCATATGTTAGTAGGTTTGTTAGCCTTTATGCATGTGCTTTGTTGAACTGTGTATCTTTGTAGAGCCGAATTCGGTGTTTTCCTGAACATTGTGTATTTTTGTTAAGTTGTTGAATTCAAGTATCAATTTTGTGCTTGAATAGTTGAAGTAGAGTGTAGATGCATGCATAAGAGTGTTAGCATAAAGAATCGGGAATATTGCAGGATGGATTGATCAATCCCATGATCAATCAGCACAAATTGCAGATTCTCTACCATTGAAAAGTTTTGCATAGAATGAACAGTCGAGATTGAGTCCACAGATAGAGATCTAATAGGCCAGAAGAATCCTACAATGGAAATTATGAGGGAGTAAATAGATCCCCAGATATTTGTGAGGTCCACACCAAAAAGAATATTGATGGTCAGAGTGAAGGTCGCAAAGATCGAATGACTGAGAAATTGTAGAGGACAATTTGCAGAGAGGAAGTTGTGAGGAAGAACCTTTGGGAAGTTGACATCCCACATACCACATCCCGTAAACTGCTTACAAGAAATCCATTGTAGAAAGAAAGTTTCAGAGCGCAATGTTGGGTGATTGGGCATCCCGCATCCAATAAACCGCATGTGGAAATGGAGTTGCGGAACGCCTATTCTAGAAAGGCTTGTTGCGGAGACAGAATTGCGGGGAGGCAATTTTAGAGCAAAGTTTGGCTGTTAAGCTAAATTTGGAAGTCCTTCTAAGTGTAGGAGCCACTAGATCCTAGAGGTGCTGGTTGGGTTGACTAAGGTCAATCTGAACCTGCACCAGTTTTGGTATCAAAGTGGGAAGAGATTTCCTATTGAGAAATTCCACAGTTGTGATTGTGGGTAGAATTTTGGAGAAAGTTGAGACAGAAGGAAGATTGTGGGAAATTTTACAGTTCTGAGATAAAAGAAGTTAAGTCTGAATATTTTGAAGGTCACAAATATACTTATAACCCTGTGAGTGAAGGCGTAGTGCAAGAACATGGATACACGCGTAGACAGAGTAAGAGGTCATGGCAGAAGTAGATCAGAGGTGAACACAGAATTTATGAAGGTAATAAGGATATGTGCAATGACGTGTGAAGGAAGAGAGTAAGTTTACTCTGAGAAAAAAAAAGAACACGGGGTACACAACAGTATTCTGTGAAGATAGAAGACAACCGAGAAGTCTGTAAGAGAACCTGTGAGTGCAAGAGTTTTGCATGCCAAAGAAGAAGAGGCTTGGAGCCTGGACAATAAGATATAGGCATAGATATATACTTTGGGAGGAGTGTACACATGCAAAGGGGTAGCAACAGAAGTGAAGCATCTCATCAAAGAAGATCACAGTGATTAAGGGCAGTGATGAAATAAACTAGTGAAGATTTTTGAGAGAAAACATAAGTGTGGCTAGAACCTAGTATTTCAAGTGAAGATTGAAGTACAAGAGGATAGTTATGTTCTCATGCAGATGAGTTGTGAGATAAATCCTAGAAGGAACATAGATATTTTCTCAGAAGGGTTCTAGAAAGAGGACCAATGCTTGCCAAAATACCAAGCACAAAGGAGGTTTGGTGAGGTGAGGTGTAGAAGGGAGAACTATTACTGTAGAGGCTAGTGCAACTCATAGAGAGTGAAATAAACTCAAGAAGATGACTATTGAGAGTCATAGCATAGGTTCAGTAGGAAGCCACAAAGAGAGGAAAGAAACTGTCAAGGAAAATGGAATATGGAGGAAGTTGAGTGATGGAGAGTATGAGAAAGAGAAGGCTGAGATAGAATTTTGTCTGAAAGTACTGATGGAGTTGTTACAGAAAGAGAAAAAATACCAGAGATGTGGTTTTCTTATGAAAATAAAGGTGAAGTGGCATAAGCTACAAAGGAGAGAAGGGAAACTGATGAATGCTTAATGTGAAGAAGAGATACTCAAGGAGAGAGAATGTCTGAGAGAAGTCTTGAAGGATGAAGCTTCAAGAGAGGAAAGTAGGTCTCAATGTTTGGAAACTAATATTTTGTGTGTGTCTATAGGTACAAAGAATGAAGAAGGACAATCTAGATGGCCAGCTGGAAGTGTTTTCAAGCAATGACAAAGGAAGAGATGAGTTATTGCAGTAGAAGAAGTCTACATAGTCCTTAATTAATGAAGACAACAATATTATTGGGGAAGAGATAGTCATGCCTTATGAGAGAGAATTTGTTCCTGCTGTGGACAAAGAATATTTGGTTTACTCAGAGAGCCAAAGTAAGGTAATAGACAGACCTTTGGGACTGTCACAGAAGTGAGAAATAAGAATTCTATTATGACAGAGATGTATGAGATCGTGTCACAAAAAATTTTATTCAGTGATAAGGAAGAAGAATATCATAAGGATGAATATGAGGCTACTGTGTCTTAGGTGGAAGAAGAGGCAGTCTTGGTACCGAGCAAGACTAAATTGACTAACAGAAGTGGTCATGGAATTGAAGGACAATTACTGAATATTGTCAAGACATATCTAGAGGAGAGTTTTGCTGACACAGAAATGTAGCATACTGAAGAAGTACTTGAATGAATTCAAGTAATCAATGAATGGTTGAAATGCTTATTGAAAGAATTTGAACAATAAGAAGAAGTGTCTCAAGTTGTAAAAGAGATAAGAGAAGATACCGGTTCACAGTTTTGTAATGTGTTTACTAGTATACTGAAAAGTGGGAGTGATTTTTCTACTATAGCTAAGAGGTTAGAAGATATTTTACTTTCTGAAAGTAAATTTGCAGACCGAGAGCATGAGAAGCGTATTACATAGGGAGATGCATATAAGAGCATAAAGGAAGTAAGAGTGGATGCAATATCAAGTGCAATATCAAGGGCAGTATCAAGAGCAGTGTCTAGAGAAATACCTAGAGAAATATCTAGGGAAACATTTGAAGCAATCTCAAGAGTTATAGCAAAAATTAAATCAAGAACAATTAAAGAAGGTAATCAACAGAAGACTGAATTGGACAAGGCCATGGATGAACTATGGGAATTATTGCAAATTCCTAAGGAGAGCTACATTAGGATAAAGCAGACAGACCACTGTAAGGTTGAATGGAGAGTGAAGAATGAGGAAGGAAAAGATAGTGAAGCTTAAAGTATGGAATCCTGGAAAGTCACAGCCAAAGAAAAATGTAGATGGTGAAGCTTATGTACAGCAACAAACAAAATTTTGGAATCGAGGAAGACAAAAGTTGCATATTCATGACCAGGAGGCCATGATTTATTTCTACTTTTGGAGTCTGATGCAGGAGCATTAGATCTCAAGGCCAACTACTAAATCTCTGTTCAGACCCTAAGGTATAGACATTATCCCAAGGAGGGTTTCATTGTAAAACCATTATAAACTTTCATGTAAAGTATTTTATTTCCTAGCAAGTCTAGATAGGATAACAGATATAATCTGATAGGTGTCAGTACTAAATGAGTCATGATGTAGGAGTATAGTGGCATGCCAATAAAGTGATGAGCTGGTCACATGCCGAGGAATATTTTTTGTTGTATGATGAGTCATAGTTTGTTAACAAGTGATAGGCATGATGGCAGATCATGACTCCCTGCGTGGAGATCAAGCCACAAGTTGTTTGGATAGGGACATTTCATCATGCCTGGTAGTGGTTTGTTTTGGTTGCAGGACCACTCAGAGTAGGAGTTAACATTTTAGGTTAAATAGGAAGAGTAGAGAAGTAGAGGGGGTTCTGCTCTCCAGCATTAGAATTCCAAGTTTATAGAGAAGAGGACAGACTAGTGTCTAGTTCCTACTTGTAAATATTTTGAAGAATCGAAAGGAGAGAGATCCAAGATGTGTGCATTTTCCTTTATTGCTAAATAGAAGGATTAACCATATGTTAGTAGGCTTGTTAGCCTTTATGCATGTGATTTGTTGAACTGTGTATCTTTACAGAGCTGAATTCAGCGTTTTCCTGAACATTGTGTATTTCTGTGAAGTTGTTGAATTCACGCATCAATTTCATGCTTGAGTAGTTGAATTACAGTGTAGATTCATGCATAAGAGTGTTAGGCTAAAGAATCGAGAATATTTCAAGCTGGATTGATCAATCCCATGATCAATCGATGCAACCCGTAGATTCTCTTCCATTGACAAGTTTTGCAGAGAGTGAACGGTCGAGATTGAGTTCGCAGATAGAGATCTGACGGGCCAAAAGAAGCCCACAATGGAAGTTGTGAGGGAGTAAACAGATCTACGGAGATTTGTGAGGTCTACACCAAAAATAGGATCAATGGTTAGAGTGAAGGCTGCAAAGATTGTGCGGCTGAGAAATTATGGAGGAGAAGGTAGTGGAGAGGAAGTTGTGGGGGAGCAACTTTGGGAAGTTGACATCCCGCATCCCACATCTCACAACCCGCTTGAGGGAAGGTTGTTGCAGAAAGAAATATGTGGAGCACTTTGGGTGATCGGGCATCCCACATCCCACAACCCGCATGCAGAAACAGAGTTGTGGAACGCCTATTGTGGAAAGGCTTGTTGTGGAGGCAAAATTGCAAGGAGGAAATTTTAGAGCAAAATTTGGCTGTTAAGCTAAATTTGGCAGTCTTGCTAAGTGTAGGATCCACTAGATCCTAGAGGTGTTGGTTGGGTTGGCTGAGGTCGACCTGACCCTACACCACATCCCTCAGTAACAAGTATAAAGACACAAATATTACATGGAACAAAGATTCAATGAAAATGCTAAGAGAAACTTCTCTTAAAACTAATAAAAAAGAGGTTTCCAGTCACAAAAGAAGAATCCAACATACAACATAGAGGCCTTGGAAGACTAAAAAATACTGACAACCCACCCAACACTCACTCAAAACAAGATATCAATCAAAACATGATTTGTACACGACTTTTTAGAGAATAGCAACGTATGTACGTGACCTACCAAAGGAAAACCCACATATATACACAACTGTCAACACTGCGACCCACGTATACAAATAAAAATAGGGTAAAAAGAAAGCTTAACTCCAAACCACTCCAATGGACTGTCAACATATGAATATAATACCAAATGTGACATAGAAACGTAAATACATGGAGAGCAATTAAAGAAAGAATGCACCCAACACCCCAACGAAAAGGAGACTTCCCCAATGGAGTCACCAATTCTTATATGGATAAATTATTCCTATGGCTTGGGGTGGACCACAACAAACAAGATGACACTAGAAATCACATCCATTCTCAAATATGTTTGATAAATTAAATAAGCTAACAACTAAGGGATATAAATCATGCATCAACCGAATGTTCAAAGAATACCACCGTTGAGCTCATGATTAAATTCTTATTCCCTACACTTTGTCCTCAAGAACAAATATATATCCAAGCATATAAAATATTTTAAATGTTAGCACTCAAACTCAAATAATTCATTTAAACATGAATAAACAAACTATACCCAAGGGTACACATATAAACAATTGCACATGAAATTTAGATGAGAAATGATATTTCTATTAATATAAAATAAAGATACAATATGACAACCCATGTCTGCACCTCATCAGAATTGAGAAACCAAGTTCCTCCACTTGGGACTCCACCACTGCAATACTCCATAGTAAGGAAAGCTCACAAAGACAATGGAGAGCTTGGGAGATGAACACAAAAAGTTTTATAAACAAGGATAAATGGATGCACACTGAAGCATATTGAAATGGGAAAAATTTGTTCTATAGTTTCCTTACTGTCAAATTTTGTCCTCCTCCAATGCTTCACAATGTATCAATATATATCCCTCAAATGGGAAATATAGGTTTGAATCAGAGTGTTTCCAAGCAAATGAAAGTCCAAGGATCAAGATATTCATTACTTGATGAGGAAAAATCCAAATACTTTTCTTTTAGAAAAAAATCCGATGTATGCGGGATGCAATGGTGCAAGATGTGTATACACATGTTGCATAATTGTTGACCCGCGTGTATCTTCAAAAATGTCTTTTTTGTGGTTGCAATGAAGCATCAAGGCTATACTAAGTTAGCGGGTATAGTGAGTCTGCATAGGGACAAGGGGAGGACATCAATGAAAGATGCATAAGGTGTGGAAAATAACTCTATAACAACAAACTACAACTATCTCAAACTACTCCAATTACAAGTTTTCTGGAAAACATGTAAACACTGAAAAAAAACTTGTATATAGAAGCTAGTTACCATTTTTCATCATCAAAACCTACTCAATCATGTAAATATCAGGAAACTAGAAATATATTGACCTTACATACCTTTTAAAACAATACCATGAATGTATGGGGCTTTAGAATGGAAAAAAGATAGAATATGAGGCAAAAATAAAAACTCTACTAACACAGGAAATCAGAACCATTGTATGAAATGAGTCAATTTGGAGGCCTAATAGGGTCTATGGAAGATGGGTACATAATATATGAGTCGTTCTATTATTCCAATGAGTACATCAAATAAATCGACCACACACCAAATATAGTGATTTGGGATGATGAATGTGATGAGGACAAAAGAGAAGGGGAGGTAATAGAAACGAACGTAAAAAAGTGCATGTTAAAGAGTAAGTCACTTATATTTCCATATTTAAATTTTAACATAGTAACTATTCATAAAAAACTTCAAAATATATATTTGATCCCATATGTATTGAATGTGTGTTTGTTTCCATGAATACAACAACGAATTCAAAAATTGATGCAATCAATAAATTCAATTTTTACAACGAGGAGGTAAAACATCTATGGGTCACATTGTATGAAGAGAAAAGGATGAAATGGGACATTGAAAAAAAAAAATTCAGGTGGTTGCACAAAAGAAGCATTCCTTTCCTGTATCATTGTAAATTAAAATATGCCAATGATTTGTCTGAATAGTAGGGTTGTTGACCAAGTCAGAGAGAAATATGGTGCATCCTGTCATTACCCTCCTAAAGAGGAGGATGTGCTAAACATTGGGATTGAGTGCAACAACTTGATAATAGAATAATTCTGTACATTTCTAACTTTATAAAGCAACTTTGAATTATAATATTAATGCTTGGGTTATTATACATATGACACCATCATTTGTTAACTTTTCTTACAGGTGCATTCGCTCCCATCTCTGTGGGATTATGGACATCATTTTCACATCTAGGATGCTGATGATGGGCATGTTACATAAGATTGCGGAGTGGAAGTTGAGTTCGACCAATTTAGTTGTTTTATCTACTGAGATCAAAACCTGATAGGAGGGAAGTTGGGTTATGTCGAAAATATACAAGAGATCATTGAAGTGGACTTATCATCTTTCCAATGTGTTTTTTTAGGTGCATGTGGTGGGAAACATTTGACGGGAATAACGTAAAGGAATATCGTGATAGTGGGTTGATATGCATCAAATCTAGAAATATTTGGTGATGAAAGTAAGGATCCTTATGTTTTCCCAAAACACTGAAACCAAATGTTCTTTTACATGGATGTGTTGATAGAGATTGGTGGTTCATATTAAGACACAACTCTAGATCTAAACATGTTTTTAAGAACAATAGTGCCATCATGCCAACCAATGAAGATAATGAGGGTGATGGAAACATAGAGTGATATGTACATGTTTTATTTCATCATTTATAGATGGAGATATTAGTTTGTTACTGTTATTTTTTATTGTCTAATTATATTCTTTATTTTTCATGTTATGAAAATGGAAATGGAAAGTTGATTACTGAATGTAGTGTTTAAACAATTTCATTTGGTTAACAACCAATATTATGTGAAATACACTTTATGTATATGAAGTAATTTATGATTGTATGGACTGATTCTATGTCATTGTCCAAATTGTGTGCATACATATAAATACACCATGAAAACAACTTACATTATTCAATTTTATTTTTGTGAATGTAATGGATAACATATTCTTCCTGACTTGAAAGTGGTCTCTAATTTCTATTAATATTAAAATATTGTATTTTATGATGTTTTTGTTATAAATAATGTTAAGAATTATAATTTCAGTAATTTATGACATTTTTGTTAGAATGTAATGTTTTTTATTATATGATTCGATTAAATTGAATTTGTGTTATAATGTAATGTTTTATTTATTTTATTATATTTATAATGTTAACTCAAATATAGAAAATGAAACATTTTTAACCTTGATGGAGATTTAAAATTCAACAATTGTTTTACTAGTGTTGAGCTCTACAATGACTTAATTTATGGCCTTGATAACAATAAAATTTAAAACAAAATTTAAGGTGCTCTTTAATTTCTCCATCAATATTTGAATGTTTGTATTTCATGATGTTTTTGTTATAAATAATGCTAAGAATTATAATTGCATTGATTTATGACACTTTTGTTATAATGTTTGCAAAAGTTTTTTGAATGACAATTAAAGAGAAAACATGGCTTTAGGGATGAAGGTGTAAGGATGGAATCTTCTTTAGGAGAAAAAAATGACTTTAAGAGACAATCTCCTTTTCCCTTTGTACTAAAATAAATATACTATATTAACTAAGCATTGAATTTCTTCATCTCTCTTTTCTAAGAGGTTAAAATCCATCTTCGAATTGGTTGAGACAATAAGGACTTAGATGAAGCAATTAACAAAGATGCAAGCTTAGTATTTATTCATCTTATTTCATGGTTTGTAATTAGGTACATAATTTTGATTTGTAAATCAAATCCAGGGTTGAATATTTGACTAAAAATATTTCATATATGTATCAATGAATAATCATTGAGTTAGATTTTATTAATGTAAATTTATAATAACATAATCCCATGTTAATCTAATTTATATAAATAATATGAATCTATATTATTTTAAAAATTAGATATATCCATTAACAAACTCAAACATGAATATTTGATATCTTAAATTTGGAATAGTTTTGAAATTTTATCCAATACAAAAATATTTTAATGATATAAAATAAAAAATTAAACATAATAATATTAACAAAGTAATAAAACAATCATTTGAAAATAATAACATTAACAAAGTAATAAAACATCAATAATTGAATTAATATAAATTTACAATCGTTTATATATAATTCATTTGATTTTTTTTCATGGTTCACAGCCTCGACAATTGTGGCCAGAGCTCGCTACATCCATAGTAATAATTCTAGAGGGCCCACCCGAAGGGGCCTCATCCTATCGGCTCTAGTTTTTGGAGCCAAATCTCGAAGGACCCAAAGAATTGGATTAATTAGAATTGAACCTTCAACCTAAATATTGATGTTCTTTGGACTCGTATCTCCAACCAACTAAGCTACCCCTTGGGGCTAATATATATTACTAGTTAATCCAATTTATATAAATTTACTTTTCAATATAAAAATTGATTTTGACTACTTAAATGTTAATATGATAAATAAATAGTTAGAAATGTAACATCTGTCTTCTTCCCCTTCAGTAATCAATTAGTTATAATATATATTTTACAACAGAAAATAGCTCAAATATTTCATAGCATTTAAAAACATTGTCCGCAATGTACATGATAATTTTAAATAAAATATAAAATTAAAGAAAAACCATACTTCTTTGATAAATAGAAATATAATCAAATCAATTCATTATTGATAATAATAATAATAATAATAACCTATTCGGAGAATGAAGTTATGAATTTACGAGAAAATGATGTTCTTTTAATTAACTATTTTTTCCTATTAAAGATTTGATATGTGTCATTGTAAACTGAGCCATTGTCAAAAAATATTAAAGATTGGTATGTGTCATTGTAAAGTGAGTTATTGTCAAAAAAAATTAAAAATATTGAATGGTGCATTAATATGTCATATTGATGTTCATATTTAGATTTTTTTTCGTGATGTTTATATTTAAATATATTAATAATAGGATTGCATGGTGATACTTGATTTTTTTATGATGTTTCGTTACACTTGAAAAAATGATTTATTTATGTTTATCATTTGAATAATTAACACACACACACACCATTTCTTTAAATTTAAGTCTCATTATATATTATTTTGCAATGCTCAACATAAAGTTACAACAAAACAAGATATGTTATTATATAAGTATAATATTACAACAAAATTTACTACATTATTAAGCAATTTATAATAAATTAAAATATCCATGCAAATTATATGAGAACAATATGAAAACCAAATAAAAATTAATATTACATAAACATAATACTATGACAAACTATACAACAATTATAAACATGATACTATGGAAAATTATACAACAATCATAAATCATATAGTTGTCACAATTTCATCTATTATCAATAAAAAATTCATAAAAGTATTTAATTCAATGATATTTTGGATTCAATTATATTATGTAAACATAAACATTCTATCATTATCATTGTCACCATCTAACAAACATAAAAATAAATACCATCATACCATTATTAACATAAAACTAATAAAAATAAGCATGAACGTATCATCAAAAACATTACGTTACATATTCGTCTAACATATACATCTTACAAATTTAAACATCATATAACATACATATGATCTAACAATAACATGTAACGAAACACATTTCCTTTTTCTAACATAATAGATCCATCACAAACATTTAATGAACATCATCGAACCTAATCTAACATATACATAATTACCATCAACATATAAATAAACACCAACATAATCATCAACATCAACATCCTCAAAATGGAAAATGAGTATATATATATGTCAAATATACATGTCTAGTCCATCCTTGGAACCATATCATCATCACTATCTATCGACCCACCAAATGTATTGACACCTCCAATAGTAGAGCCAGAGGCATGATCGGTACCTCTGCTAGGAAATAAAATAGTATGTAGATTAGTAGGAAATACATCTCTAGGAATCCTGATCATCTCACTCGATATGAGCATCCTTTCCAAATATGAGGGCACTAGTGGATGAGGATAATGGGGTGCTTATTGATCTAAAGAGGTTGGTCGGTCAAATAGGTATAATACATCAGATGTTGGATCCGTCGAAGGAGGGGGAAGTGGAGGAGGAGGATTTGGAGGATATGTCTAAGATGATAAAGGACGATTAGGAGGAGGTGGATGAGATGTTGGAGGTGGAGGTCAAGGAAGAGGTGCATGGGATGTTAAGGATATGTCAACAGTTTATAGAGAACCAGGTGGAATAGGAGCCAGTTGAGGATCTCGACCCGCATGTGCCAAGGAACTGTTATGAAGGGAAACATATATAACATCGTATGCTCCAACAACATGTTGCAACAAGTTCTTCAAATACAAGGAAGCATACTCCACAGCTCCACAAATTGATGGTCCTTGATAATGTATCTAGTAGGTATAGGTAGAACCCCCACATTTTGTAGCAATCTCATTATTCAGTCAACAACGTCTTTTTGAAACCTCCCCTCTGGCTTGTGTCAACCAAGTCTACCACCTAACTAGGAGACATCAGATTGATCTACCTCCATGTCCATCTCCTCCTCATCTTGAGATGGAGGAGGCTAGAGATCACCATCAAAAGTCCCAATATCTGTAAAATATATAGTACATGACAATAATAATTAGATAATTTCATTAAACATGAATTCAATATAACAATTTAAAATATATTTATGTTGCATTAAGTATAAATAGAATAAAATGCAACTGGATTAATTTAAACATAATGCTTAATTTACGTCTACCATTTGGTGCCTTATCCTGGGTGAAGAAGATGTTGTGACACACTCTCCAATCCAATCATGTGTATGGAAATGAAACAATATCTAATTTAAACTCCAAGTTTGCTATCATATGCAACACAACGGGGGTAATCTTGGATGGAAAGTATAGCTTCTCCCTCTTGGGCATCATATTCCCCCACATGCGCATGTGAACATTTGTAATCAACCTAGGAGGGAGTTGCTAAAAAGATTGCCTTGTGGTTGAAAATATCTCAAAAAATAAACAAAATAACTATGAACCAAAAGGGATGTTCCCCCTCCCATCAATACATACACGGCATTGACTAGGAGAAAAACAAAATTGTCTTAAAATAATAGCAGACCACCTAATGGATCGAGGTCTTTGCACTAAAGAAGCAACATAATATAATAGAGTTCGTCACCAAATAACATAGGCACCTCACATCCTCTTCACAAAAAGTAGAAATGGAATGTTTCCCACGCCACACCTGAAACTAAGTAGGGTCGTTAATCTGGGATGGACATATCTCTGAACATATACCAGGTGATTCCTTACTATAGCTCCAACTAGTACCTTTGGGAACTCAGGAAAGTCCTCACCTCTCCTAGAGATCCTAGTGATAAAATAAATGTCCTCCTTAGTAGGTTGGTACCAGTCATCTAAACCAACTCAAAAATATTTCTTGTGATGATCCTAGTGTGTGATCAACTAGGAGAGAAATGTACTAATCCCCTAGAGAGATGTTGCCTCCTAATAGAACTTGAGGAGGCCATTATTCCTCAAGAGGATTCTATCCGAGGTTGAATCGGTTGAGGGAATAAATATCTCTACCTCTCCTTGGCCTCCCACTCTCTCATGAAGTTATAGTGATCAACATGTCCTTATTGTTGTTGCTTGGGCTCGTGACGCTGATGTATCTGTTTGACATATTACATCAATTGGTCTTGTTACAACTGATTTTACCACACATGGTAGATCACACATTTATGGCCTTCCCTGTTCCTCTGCAGACTCTTTGGACCCCATGGACTATTTTTGTACCTTTGATGTTTCCAAGATCATCCCTAAAAACACATGTTATTTGCTATACGTGACTTTTATACGCAAGAAAGGGTTTGCACACATCCCGATGTACACAGGCTTAGGGGTGGTACACCCCAAGCCATAGGAAGTTTTCTCCGTAACAGGTCTCATAATTATACATGTAAAAATGATATATGAACATAATATCTACTAATATAAAATAAAATAAAAATTGCAAAAAAAACCATTGATGCACCCTAGTCATAGTAACTGATCGCTCATGGTGCACTTTCATATCTCAAGCACCGTTAATGGTGCACTAAAATAAGTATCATGCACTGGTAATATAATTATATACATTTAAAATATTAAATGGTGTGCCAAATACAAGATACACTGAGACACTTTTATAAATTTTTCTTAATGATGCATTACGTGTCAGTGCACTGAACACTGATGTATCGAGGTCTAGTGTTGGTAGAGGTTTTGGTAAGTGAGTTTCCCAGCATCGCGGCAGCTGTGCAACCTCACCTGATACCGCGCAAGGCCAGATTAGCGCGATGGGCGGAAGGATAACCGCTTTAAATATTTTATATGTTATTTGACCAATTTTTGTTGTAATAGGTCGTTAGTGGTTACAAGTTAGTTAGAAGTGGACCCTCAATGTAATGGCGCAAGCCTATTTATAGATCTAGTTTTGCAAGTAGATATAGGATAGAATGAGCTATCAACTGAGACTAGGAGAATTGCATTAGAAGATAATTGAGACATGAGATCTAGCGCGATCTGGTTTTGTGAAGAATTCCCTATGTATCTGCGATTGATTTGGGTTTTTCCTGATGTATGCAGTCTCCAGTTTTGGAGAAAAATTGTGTAATGTGGTTCCTTTTTCATAGGATTAATATGATATGGTGATTGTGGCACAAATCTTGTCTATTATTGTAGTTGCAATCTGATCTATTATGATGCTGCGACCTATTATGTTATGATGTTGATGTGATTTAGTTTCTTTCTTCTATGTCAATGCAATCTGTTTTGCTGCTATATCGATGCAATCTATTTTTCTGCTACTATCTATTATGCTATGCGTAGATATGGTTCATGGACAATGCTACGATATTGTGACAACTGTTGAAACTAGATGCCAAACTGGTGCGACAGAGGCCGTATCGACTGAATCCATGATAGAGGGACCGTGTGAAGGTGGAGATTGACCAGATGCTTGATGATGGGACCATCGAGCCTATGGAAGAATCCGAGTGGATAAGTCCTATGGTGGTCTAGGACAAAAAGATAGGAGAAATCCACATTTGCGTCAACCTAAGGAAGTTGAATGATGCATGTGTACACGATCCATTCCCAGCCCCTTTTACAGATGAAGTTCTTGAAGGTGTAGGCATACAGGAGATGTATTCTTTCATAGATGGCTTCTTAGGATACCACCAGATCTAGATTGCGAAGGAGGATCGCTAGAAGACTACGTTTGTCACTAAGTGGGGTTGTTTTCAATATACAGTCATGCCATTTGGGTTGAATATTGCTCTAGTTGTATTCTCTCGTGTAGTTGTAGCTGTATTTAAATATTTTATTCAAAAGTTCCTACAGGTGTATATGGATGACTGGACTGTCTATGGACTAATTAGGGACCATTTGGACAACCTGGGGCTGATGCTGGAAAGGTGTCGATAGCATCAGATTGCCTTGAACTCTAAAAAGTGTATTTTTTGTGCACCATTTGGCATGCTACTGGGGCACATTGTCTGCAAAGAAGGTATTTTGGTTGACCTGGTGAAGATCGTGCTAATCCTTAGTCTACCACCATCGACTAATGTCAAAATGCTTTGGGCCACACCGGGGTATAACGGATACTATCACAATTTTATCAAAGGATACACTACGATTACTACCCCCATGGAGAAGCTGCTAAAGAAGGATGTAGCCTATGAATGGACTCAGGAATGTCAAGGAAGTTTTGACACTTTTAAAGCCAAGATGGCCTCTATGCCCATACTAGTTTTTTCTGATTGGGATAAGGAATTCCATGTGCACGTCAACACTTCTTCTATTGCGCTGGGGGTTGTTCTTGCGCAACCAGGTGAGGAAAACTTGGATCACCCGATCGCATATGCCAGTAGAAAGTTGTCTTTTGCTGAACGAAATTATACAATGACAGAAAGGGAAGGCTTGACAATGGTTTATGCATTGCAAAATCTTCGGCACTACTTGTTGGACGGACATTTCAATATCTTCACTGATCATTTTGCTTTGAAATACCTGGTTAATAAGCCTATGTTGGGGGGGAATATCTGTCGATGGTTGTTACTCTTCTAGGAGTTTTATTTTGAAATAGTTGTGAATCCAGGGTGATTGAACACTAGCCCCGATCATTTGTCTCGCGTTGAGAATGGGGAAGAACCGACCAATATTGATGATGAATTGCCAGATGCGCAACTATTTCGTGTTGACATCGCAGATGATCAATATGCACCAATTATTCAGTTTTTGGCCATTGGTATCGCTCCGGAGGACATGTCAACTAGCCAAAAGAAGCAGTTGGTTGTAAAAGCTTCTGATTTTCAATTAATTGTGGGACAGTTATATAAGCTTGGACAGGATGAAATATTGCGACGTAGTATTTTACCGCATGAGCAGGGTCCCATTCTCGAAGAAGCACATGCAATAATTATGGGAGGTCACTATGGAGGTCGAGCTACTGCGCAGAAGGTGTTGCGCACTGGACTATGTTGGCCTATGTTGCATAACGATGCCGTAGACTATGCAAGGAGCTACAATGTCTGCCAGCGTGTCGGTAAACCATCGTGGTGGGATGAGATGCCACTTGTACCGTAGGTGACTTTGAAACCATTTGATAAATGGGTTGTGGATTTTGTAGGTCCTATTAATTCACCAAGGAAACAGACTGGTGCGTGATACATCATCACTGCAATCAACTATCTCAATAGGTGGGCGGAAGTTGCACCAGTTGTACATTGTACCGCTACAACGATAGTGAGGCTCATCTTTGAAAACATTGTGACACGGTTTGGGTGTCCTAGGATCTTGATGAGTGACTAGCGTAGTCACTTCGTCAACCGGACTATGAAAGCGCTAACTGAGAAGTTTCAAGTGCAACATAATAGGAGTACACCATACCATCCACAGGCGAATGGGCCCATCGAAGCATTCAACAAAATCTTAGAGACCGCGTTGACTAAGGTATGTAATGCTAACCGCGATGACTGGGACCTAAAAATTCCAGTGGTTCTATGGGCCTATCGCACTACTTGTAAACAGCTAATTGGGTAGACACCATTTAAGCTAGTATATGGGCAAGAGGCAGTCATTCCCATGGATTATATTGTTCCCAGTCTGCGCATTGCCGCAATGATGGGAATGGATGATGCAGAAGCATTAGAAGAACGAATTGCGTAGTTAATCCAGCTTGAAGAAGACCATTTTATTGTTGGCTTCCACCGGTAGGTTGCGAAGGATCGATAGAAGGCGTGGCATGATCACCACATTAAAAAAAAAGTTTGAGACAAGAGATTTGGTGCTGTTATACGATAGTAAGTTCATCAAGCATCCAAGTAAGTTACAAATGCATTGGTTAGGTCCCTATCTTGTTCATTCCATTACTTCTGGCGGTGCACTTCAATTATAGCAATTAGATGGTGCAGTCTTACTGAATCTTGTCAATGGGAGTCGCTTAAATCCCTATAGGTCGGGGTCAATGATGCACACCACTTGAGGCACTAAAAAAAATTTAAAAAATGAAAATTTTAGTTCAGAACAGCAAGGCGAGCCCTAGGGGAGAGGTTGCGCAAGGTTAAAGTTGTTAGCAATAACTGGTCGACCACTTGTGATAGTTGCAGGGCTGTGGGGTGGTCAAATCAAGTAATAAATGCAGGTAGTTAAACCAGTTAGTTGGTGGCGCTTGTTTAAGCAACCTGCATTAATGAGTGATCCGACTGTTAAAAGAGTAAGATCGTTGATGGATTTGGTGTCATTAATACCATATTTAGCAAAATGGCAAGAATAGATTTGGCAATGATGAAATTTGGATTGGAGATGGTTATAAAACAATGCGTGGGATGCATAAGGATGGCATTGTTTAGTTCAGCGAGTAGAGAGTGTGAAGTAGAGCAGGGATTGTTCAGTGCGGTGAGACCTATTAAATGAGCTATAGTGTTATAGGTTAGAGCCGTTGAGTGGAGTTGAAGGGTTGAGCAGTGAGGCATGCTGAACAACCTCGAAACCATATATATTTCCAATGAGTACAAGTCCCTGATTAGTCCCATGGATGTTGAAGAAGAGATTATGAGTATTCCAGTCGGTTCATTGTCCATTCCCAAATGGAAGCAGTAGGCTCAGAGGCCCAGCCCCACGCCACCGTAGAAGAGGCAAACTCGCACCTCGGCGAGAGTGTAAGGAGAAGGCATTGCACAAACCAGGCCATTGAGCTTGGGTGTTGTTGAGTCTATGGCACCTTAGGGTGTCTCTGTACATGAAATTTTGGGATATGTCACTCCTATGCATCCAGGATCCAAGAATCATAAATACCCACCAAAATTGTCGCCGATGTTGAAGGGGATGCAGTGCTCGGTCAACATCATCCCTCCGCTCATAAGGTTTAAATTTGAAGACCATGACCTTCTACTGCTCAAAGATGTCAAATATGAGCCCTATGAGTCAATCTCGATGGGGCTTGGTGCCCCAATTCAACGGATTCCTCAACCGTGGGGTAAGTGGGTTAGATCAATCGAGATTGTTGGGGCTCGTCAATATTCCTCATTTTGGGCTATTGAATGAAGCCCATGCATGCGTGAAGTAGTTGTTGGCTTGCTTTCATGGAGGGATGCTTTGGTTGAACACGTCATCCTTGTGACAGTATATTTGATCACAAGCATCACAGGATTGATGAAGGTCGAGGAAGATCCGGTGCAGTATATCCGCGGGAGAGATACTGACAAAAAGCTTGCCAAGCAGCTGAAGGAGCACTTTGGTTTACAACGATATGGTCACGCTTATTGCATCGATAGCATTAACTCATAGGAGGTGCGCATTCGCGCAAGGATTCTAGCAAGCAAAGTAGTTTGGGGAAAATGACTAGTACAATGCAATTTGGGTGTTGTCGCTTGCGCCCAGAAGTGTGTCGAAGGGGTGCAAATGAAGTGGTATCTATTTTTGTTGAATCAGTTGCTAGAAGACATGTTTGTTGCTCAAGTTGGGCGGTCATTTTCATACAGTTGGTTGCTAATCCTTATTGTGTTTGTTTCCTGGATGGAAGTGGAAGACTATCAACTGATGACAATTAATGCGGCAAAGGGGTGCCAAGGTGCACGGTATCAAAACTTATGGGGGTCAAAGAACCCAATCGATAGATGGACCGTGCCATCCACTTTTGGGTCTATTGGGAAGCATTGCAAGCTGTGACCATTGTCGTTCCCCGAGTCTCTCCTTACACCGTGACCAAGTATCATTGAATCCTTTGGTTTGCCATCGAGCCCCATTCTATCTACATTCAGGTGCAGAGGGATCCCGACAAGCAATGGTTGCCTTTGCCATACAAAATCACGACAAAATATTTGGATGCCATTGTCCAAGAGTGGTCGATGGAGTGGCAAAATCCAGTGAGTCAGGAGGAATTATCTAAAGAACAACCATTGGATGCCCCAGAAGAGCCTTCCCAGAAGGACCTAAGCACTCATGACTCCGACAGTGAGTCATCCACAGACCCTGAGGATAAAGCGCAATTCATGCAGGAGGACACTCACACAAAATGGCACCAGGAATATGAATCAGATAGTGGAACCAAGTTGGGGATGGAGGATCAATTGCAACGGCTTATTAAAGCAGTCACCGACTCATTTACGAATGCGACAAAGGCAATTCAGGAGTCAAACCATGAATAATTCGGAGTGGTAAGAGATCGATTAGATTCAATTTTTGGTATTATTTCTAGGAATACATCTGTGCAACACCTACTGCAGGATATTCCATCGATTAGCAATGAGCCTCGAGCCAGGAACGTGTAAGTTCCCCCAAATGCGATCAACGCAAATAATGAAGAAGTTCACCAGTTGCTGCGACCGATCCAGATCATGGCTTTGGACCTAAATAAGTTGTCTATTATGGAGTTAGTGGAGTTGCATCACATTGTTGCCCTGGAACTAGAGGAATGACAGAAATATCTAACTGAGGGCTATGTCCAGTCCCAAAGCATCGCCAAGAAGATGTAGAAACAAGCCAATGAGCTACATCAGTTCTGGGTATAGCTAGCTGAAGAAAAAGTTCAAGAAATTGATGCCTTAAAGGCGACACAGGCTGAGCTGCAGTGAAAGGATGCTAAGGAGATTACGGAATTGAAAAAGGCGTAAGACTGCCTGATCATGGAACAGGCGCAGATGTGTGCAAGGTGCGACAAAGTTGAGCAGGTTGTTTTTTAAGCCTGCTAGCAAATTTTTGAGAACATGATCAACCTGACACTAGTCAAAAAGGACAAACAATTCGGGAAATCTATTGTTCAGCTTCAAGATAATAACCTTATGCTTCAGGTCTTGGTACAACCAACGACGCCGCTGGAACAGGTTGCGGAAAGGAAATACTCCATCAAAGAAATTGCCACTAAGTTTAAAGGCATGGACCAAGAGGCTAAAGCCATTATGGAAGCGACAATGCAATTTTGGCAGAGCGTTGTCCAAGATGAGCAGCTTGATCAGCTGACCGTGCAAGTACAAGAAGCAGAAGGTCAACTAATGACCTTGAAGACATCGTTGAGGGATATGCCACTAATGGTGCATATCACATAGACCAAGGAACTGAAGGATTTGCAGAAAAGAGCTGCTCATGCGTAGGAACGCCAACAAAAGATTCACACTCAGCTTGATGAATTTTAGGAAATCGGTGGACAGTTGGCTATTAAAGCAGTTGCCACCCTGCAGGCAGTGCAAGAGCATCGACAGGCGGTAGACAACAAGGCTAGAGAGGAGCACCCAATGAAACAGACTTTGACTAATTTTTAGAGTATTGTCGACAAATTCCAACTGCATGTACATGAGATTGTGCATCAATTTGAAGATTTCAAGGTGTGGACGTCGGCACACACCCTGTCAACTTGACATGGCTCGAGGATGAGCCACAAGAATGTGTTGGGGGCATGTTGGCAGGGGTTTTGGTAAGTGACTTGCGTAGCATCGTGGCAGTTGTGCAACCTCACGGGATACCGTGCAAGGCCAGATTAGCGCGATGGGCAGAAGGATAACCACTTTGAATATTTTATATGTTATTTGACCAAGTTTTGTTGTAATAGGTTGTTAGCGGTTATAAGTTAGTTAGAAGTGGACCCTCAATGTAATGGCACAAGCATATTTATAGATCTAGTGTTGCAAGTAGATATAGAATAGAAGGAGCTACCGACTAAGACTAGGAGAATCGCATCAGAGGTTAATTGAGACATAAGATCTAGTGCGATCTCGTTTTGTGAAGAATTCCCTGTATATCTGCGATTGATATAGGTTTTTCCTAATGTATGCAGTCTCCAGTTTTGGAGAAGAATTGTGTAATGTGGTTCCTTTTGCGCAAGATTAATATGATATGGTGATTGTGGCAAAAATATTGTATGTTATTGCTATTGCAATATGATCTGTTATGATGCTACGACCTATTCTATTATGATGTTTTTTGGTATGATGTTGATGTGATTTAGTCTTTTTCTACTATATCGATGCAATCGGTTTTGCTTCTATTTCAATGCAATCTATTTTGCTGCTACTGTCTATTGCGATATAAGTAGATATGGTTCATGGACAATTCTGCGATATTATGACAACTGTGTAATGATATAATGATTGCATAAGTTATGAATACACTCTACACATTGAAGAAATAGGGTAAACTTGACTACAAGCTATGGATCTGGATGTTATGGTGCCCTTTTGTCGGATCCCCATATCCTTCATCCCCACTATCGAAAACTCGGTTCCGACAACTCTCCCTTGAACTCCTCGGGTGAGACCTCATCTGCTCTGTAGACGTTGTTGGGTAGGGTAAAACCTGTTTGGGCCTATGCTCAAGGAGATTATGCTAGTTGAGCATCGACAGAGTGGGAACCCCTGTCGACAAGGCTTTGTTGGTGGGTTTCGCCAATATCTAGTAAGAGCACCATAAATTATGAGTTTATAAGCCAATGAATAAATTTGCATGCTAGTGTGTTTCATCGAAACATGCACAATTTTTTTAGATAAAACTAATGATGGTGCACCTATGGCATGTCAAAGCACCGATAACAGTGCAATGACATGCCCAAGGAGCACCATAAAATTATGTATTTTTGCACTCTGATTGATACTATTCAGTTGTCAGTGCGTTTAGTTCAGGTAGGCACAATGTTAATGGCGCACTCACTTAAACATAACACACCATAGTTTAACAAATGTTATTGTTTATTGAAAATATGTCCATGGTGCACCTATGGAACATCATAGCATCGACACAGATGCAATATGCCCTAGGCACAACGTATATTTTTTTTTCATTTTTAGGTATTGTTAACTGATGCTCTTGATACATTTAAGTACACCAGGTAACCAATGCTCTCCAATATTGAACACGTCGACTATCATTTCAATTTTTTTATCTAATTTTTTATGATGTGGCGGTGTGTTTGATCCATTTGGATTGCACCATATATGATGCTCCTTGTAAAAATTTACAAAGTGCACCACGTTGCGGTGCAAACTGAAAGGATTAAACGCATTGTGCAATTTTTTTTCAAAAATAGGACAATTTTAATCTCAATTCTAAAAAGCAATCCTCTAAAACAATAAATTATGAAGTAAGAATCAATTTAGCTATTGAATGGATCGTTAGGGAGGCACCTTGGCAATGTATGAAAAGTTTGAATTTTTTCCCATTGTTTAGTAAAGCTTAGACTAGAAGCAACATCCAATAGGAGTGATGGATTTGTCCACATGGATGATGGATCTCAGGGAGTCAAAGTGGGTGAAGTGCAGCACTGCTGCAGATGGGCTCAAAATGCACTATGGATGGTAAAAATAAGTTTTACCACGTGTTTTTTTTCAATAGCCCTATTCCGGTGTTGATAATAGCGTGCACCGGTCTGTCCAATAATCAAGACCCACTAGAGTGTAGAGTTTTTTAATAAAAAATTAACGAGTTTTTCCATGAATATATATATATATATATATAAATGATGCTTTTTTTATTTGAAACACGCTTAGGCGTTTTAGAATATCTAATGCATTGGTTATTTTTTTTCAAATTTTGTAAGATTTGTCAATAAAAGTATATTAATATAGCAGTGCGTTATTGTCTATGTAATGGACCAGGTTGTTTATTGTCAAATGCATCGGCGCATGTCGTAATATTTAAGACATCGTGGTAAGGGTATTAAAATAATACAAGTTTTCTAATTAAAATATTTTTTGATTGATAGTATTTTCTAACGTGGTGTAATGGTATTTGTGTCTGGCCTGATGTGTTATTTGTAAACACGCACCAGTGTGTTTTGTGATGAAATGCACCGAATAAAAACATCCGCTAAAACCTCTTCCCACTTCCGTATGCTAAAACCTCTGTGCGTTCGCCTCTACTAGAAACCTCTGCTATAAACATATTTTCAAGCTCCTTTTCTAGGAGATTCTACTATAATCTCCACTAAAGGACATTTTCCTTGTGATAATTTCTATTTACCTATGATTCACAATCTCTATGCCACAAAGTGTTTAACATGCAATTGGACACATTTAGAACCTTTAAAATATAGTATACAAATTTAAAAATTTAAACAAATAACTTCTATTTACTTGTCATTAGCGGTCTTTCACAATGTGTTCACCATTTTATTGGACATCTTTAGAACACTTAATTTAAAAATTTTAATATAATGATGAAAATATAATATAATTATTAATATATATATTTTTTTCTTAAAATTATATTTTTTTATACAATGTATTTAAAATAATATATTTGTAATATTAAATATTATTTTATTTAACATATAATTATAAACTTAAAAATTAATTTTTGTTTTAACTACATTCTAAACCTTAATATTTTAAAGCATCATATTTATTGTTACAAATATATATATCTTATATTAAATATGGAATTTTATTTAATATGAAATTAAAAATTAAGAATATTTTTTAATAATTTAACAATGTATTTAATAGTGACAGTGATGATTAACCTTCATTAAAATTAACTAAAACTAACATTAATATGTAAAATCTTAAGTTTAATATTTATGATAACAAGTGGAATAAGCAACAAAGTTGCTTAGTACCTGCCTCCTAAGAAGAGATTGAAAATATATAGCAATAGGATAATTTTGCTATAAAAATATATG
>LPNX011144307.1:542173-573097 GCA_001517045.1 Pseudotsuga menziesii
TCACTCGAATTGGAACAAACGATGGAAAATTGGTGGAATTTGAACAAACGATGAAAAGTTCGAACTGTAAAAATGCACTTTCAGCGGCTTCTGAAAAGTGATGTACATTTACATTTTACACTGTACATCTTTGTTTAAACTGCATTTTTTCTTTTCTCACACGAAATGCTTAATTGATATAGTTTTACCAAAAAATGAAGGAATATCCCGGAGCAGTTTTCTAGATTGAAGGAAATGGAGCTTTAATGTCCAATGATGCATGTCATACACCTTGTTTGTTTTAATTTGCCTTTCTTTTAACGAGAAATGCTTTATGTTAATGTACAGGAGGGACAAAAAAGAAAAGAAAGAAAAACAAAGATTTGATCCAAATAGTCCTTGGAAATTATGCCAGATATTAATGATCAAATCTAAACTACTCTAATAGTAATATAGCCTTATTTCCAGTGGCATTTCCTTTCAGCCAGGTTAGTAATCCTCTTTAGCTTACATTTTTCTTAGGCATTTCCTTTCAGAGAGTACCCAGAATCTGCATGGCTATGAGACCCAGAGCGTCGTCCACATGTGTTACATGATCGTTAAAAAAGAAGACCGCCTTCGCTGACCATCTACGTTAATGTTGCCTCTGGCTAATGTACTGTTAAGTGAACTACATGGAGCCTGACATTGATCAGATTGCTTATTTGAGGCATACCGATTAGGATTTCTACTAAATCCTTTAGTATTTTCATAGACAGGTGAAGGTCCCTCATTATTCTTCGGAAACCGATAACATGCCGGTTTGTCGTTACTTTTATCACATTGCACCTCATTTGGGCCATGTCTTTTCATAGCTATAGCTACTCTCCGTTGTGGTGTCGTATACAAAGACTGATGTTTCTTTGCATTAGAGGGGTGATCGAAGTTTTTCATATGAGACGGCATTTCCAATTTCTGCCAACAAGGTTTGGCAGCATAGGTTCTCTTACTTTTATTAGCTGAAATTTGATGCGTTGAGATCGGTTCTTTTACTCTGAGATGAGATTGTTGTATATACAGGCCCGGACTCTGAAAAAATGGCTGCTTAAGTGATTCAGCTGCGGTTGGCCTCTTGTTTGGATCCCAGGAACAAAGTGAAGCAATCAGATCAATGGCTCTAGGGCTTGCAGTTGGTATCAGAGCCGAAATTGCATGATTGTCAATGAACTGTGGAAATCGATACTTCAATGAAGCTGCAAGCCTTAATCCTTGGGGCCATGTTTGTTGATTAGGGCTACCAATTATGCTGCATATTTTGAATATCTGATCTGCTTCACAAGATCCGGGGAAAAGAGGACGAAGGGTAAAAAGTTCTACCATTATTACACCCATTGCCCACATATCAACAGCTGAGCCATACGAAGGCGATCAGAGCATAACTTCAGGAGCGCGATACCAACGTGTTGAAACATATTCTGTAAAAGGGGATTGTGAGGAGACCTCTCGCGCTTGACCAAAATCAACAATTTTGATAACATCTTTGTTCAATAACATATTTTCAGGTTTAAGATTGCGATGAAAATATCCTTGTTGATGCATATACACGATAGCTTCAAACAATTGGAAGCACTAGTTCTGCACTTCAGATTCTGGAAAAGGATTGTCACCGCGGCCTTTCATTAACTCATACAAATTGCATTCCATGCACTCAAAAACAAAATATAAGTTGTTATTTTGTCTGACTGTGAGAGGGCAAATCTCACCGATTAAAAAATTCGCCAACAGCCGGTGCAGACCTCCTAAGGCACTGTGAGAACCTGGGTGCCTATAAACGTGGAGTTATGTTTGAGCCTTAACCTTCGTCAGTTCGAAATCGAAATCTTGGTAGCCCTGTAAATATATATCTCTTGGCATCCTGCAGCATGTTACGGTCAATTACTAGCGGAACTACTTCTCATAAATGAAGCTTTAGTGACAGCTGGCTCCGATGGTACTATTATGACGTCATGTTGCCACATGTCAACTCAAATCCAGATACCAAATTCCAAAGTTGACATCATCTTCTATCCACCAATCAGCGGTTTACAAAAATAGCTTTTTAACAAAATTTAAAAAAATATTTTACAAACCCCTAAGTCATACTTTGCAAAACAGGTTTTAATTCTTTATAGCTGCCTCAAAAGGCACCAACTAATACCAAAGTCAAAGGAGTTTGACTTGTGATCGATTACAATATACCTGCCTCAGGTATAAAAATTAAATAAATTTCAATATAATATTAGCTAAACACTTTTAAAAAATAAACTAACTCTTAAATTTTATAATTTATATTAAAAAAATTATATTTTTGAAAATTAATTTTATAATCTATATTAAAAAATTATATTTTTGAACATTAATTTTAAATAAATTTTATTTTTAATATGATATATTAGTAGTTTAGATTTTTAAAAATAGTGTTAAATAAGTTTAAATACATTATAATAAAACAATATATTTTTTTATAAAAAATAGATAAATTGTAATATCAATATTAATTAGATTCTTTAAAAAAATACTAAATATCATGTTTTATAATTCATATTTAAAAAAATATATAGTTTATAATTCATATTTAAAAAAATTATATTTTTGAAACTTAATTTCCTCTTAAATATATAAAATTAAAACATATTTTGAGATATTTATTTTAGAATATATATATATATATATATATAATATTAATGATTAAATGTTTAGAAATGATTAATATAAGTTGTGCTAATAATATGTAAAAAACAGCATGATAATCACTCATATGAGGTGCGTAGACAAGTCAAAGCTATATATTATATCCCTTTTATTTACGTGGGTTCATGTCTATAAAGGGGCATAAGGCCAGGCATTAAGGTAGGCGCTGAACCAACGAAACCGCAAAATAAAATAGTGCACAAAAATGAATCTAAGCTCTGAAACGACGCGAAAAAGGCAAGATTTGCTCTGAAACGTGTCGGCATAAAGGTTGGTTTTCAGATGTGGCGATCAGCAAAGAACTGAGTTTGTGGCCGAAATGGTTGGCGGAAAATCGTGTTTAGCTCCAAAGTTGCGGTGTGTTTGTTGTCTTGTTTGAGTTTGAATGTGCACGATAGGTTTGATTTAAGAGAAGAGTTTGTAAAAGGTTAGGGTTATGCTAGGGTTAGGAAGTTTAATATTTATTTGCTTTAGTTTCTTTATTGTTAATTTTAAATTATTTTTTTATTTTATTTTTTATATTGCTTTATTTTATTATAAAGTTTTTGAATAATATAAATAAGGTTAATAACATATTTTTTTTTAATAGGGAAGTTTAGATATAGAGAGGACACTGTAAAAGTTTGATAGCGAAAATCACAAAGTTGCACAAAGATTGCTCCCAAGTCCGAGAGTAAGGAGAAGCATCAAAGATTATTTTCTTCTTAAAATAATTATGTTTTCATTTTGTCAATTTATGCTTTCTGTTTTCATTTTGTCAATTGTTTATCTTCTTCTTAAAACAATTATCTGAATTTTGAACACAAATATTTGATTATGATTTCATTTCTCGCTCTCTTTAATCTCTCTCCCAACCGGCATAGGTTATTTTCATTAGGAACTGCATTTAGGTTAGATTATCTTTCACTTCATCTCTCAAATGTAAGCTCATAAACCGTGGACCAAACCACAACTGGTGAAACCAAATAAGTAATGGTTGTCGAGCCAAAATACGAATGGGTTCCCTAATCCAAACGCTTTGAGGTCTAATTGGTACTTCTTATCGAGGAGAACCCCTATTATTTACCTTGGGTCATTTCAACCCGTCAACACCTCCTAACAGATAAGTCAAACCCTCATCACCCCCAACCCTTGACCATTGTGACCTTAGGAACACTATACCCCCTTAATAATATAACCCTTAACATAATGAACAATCAACACATCATGACCCTTGACACAATCACACCCTAACTATAACTTCACCCATTAACCCTTATGATCCCTAACCACTTTAACCTTAGACACATTATAGCCACTAAGCCTTATGTCCCTTTGAACAATCAACCCCTAACCCTCATGATATGTCCTTTCCCTTATGATATATAACCATTGTGACCTTGAGCATACTATACCCCATACTCCCCATGACCCTTGACAAAATCATCATTTAACATGATATGACCTCTATCACACTGACCCCAACATAGATTATAAACTCTAAAATATGTTGACCATGGTTGGCCATATTGACCATAATGACCCACTAACCCTTAATCCATTGCTATACTAATCTCTTAATCCACTAAATCTCATAATTACCCACTGACCCATAACCCATTAATTTAGATTGACCTATGACGATTGTCAATAAACGTAAGCCATCAGAATCTGACTAGCATAGCTAGAAATTAACCTTTAATCATTGTTCATCAGCATTGACCATCTCAACTATATTAAATGCATTAACCATATTTGGCCATATTGATCATATTTTGTAAAATTGACAATGTTTGACCATGATGGATTATCATTTCTTATTTGAACACAATTGATGATCTTTATTATATAGAATGTATGACCATGATTGATTATATCCACCTCCTTGACCCACTAGCCTTAACACATATATTACCGCTAATATACTATGACCCTTACTACATTATAAACCCTACCCGTTATGAATAAGGGTTATGGTTAGGGGCTTAGCATGGCCCTCCCCTTCAAACAAAGGTGCCTCTAAATGTTGATAGCCATGGATGGTTTTGTCTATAGAACTAGCCTTCTCGAGCCACATCTTCTTTTGGTAGGTTCCTCCACTTGATGAGGTACTCATTAATTGTTTGTGTCCTTAGTTTCTTGATCCGTGTTCCAATGAGTATTTCAAGTTCTAGTATGATTTTTTTAATCATGATCAAGCTATGAAAATATAGTTTGAATTGGGATCTTATCACCAATTACCTTGTTCAAACAAGAAACATGGAAGACCAAATTAGACATGAAGAAGAAGTCAACTCCAATATTAAATCCATATTTCTAATCCTCTATAACACTTAATAGAGACTATAATGCTTGGGTGCTAATTTACTATCTTTCTTTTGTTAATTGAGAGAATATGTATGGTTTTGTTGGCTCAAACCTTAACCAACAAAATCCAGTCGACAGGGGTCCCACTCTGTCGACACTCGACTCACTGTGATCTCCCAGTGAGCATCGACCCATATAGGTTTTACCATGTCCAGCAACACCCGTAGAGAATATGAGGTCTCCCTCGAGATGTTCAAGGGAGGGATGAAAAAACCAAGTTTCCGCAGTATAGAAGAGGATTAGGGCATTGATAATTTATCGGCTTAACGACCATAACAGATCAAATTCTTTAACAGAACCATTCATCGTTGCACAACATTCATTCTTAACGGTAATCGATCTATTAGAGCGGAAATAGATCTAAAAAGCTAGCAGCATTCATAAACAGTAACCGTCGCATCACAAATCCATATTTCAGATTCACTTAGCATTCATCATCGAGCTTTGTAGGAACAGAAAGACAAAAAAAGATAACCGAAGATAACAATGATTCAAATCAACATCAGTCTTATCATATTACTTCTACGCAATCAACCACATATCAAAACAAATAAAAATTCATCTCTAGACTGATACCTCAGATGTCAATGATCAATTTGA
The DNA here is from genome assembly GCA_001517045.1 of Pseudotsuga menziesii. NCBI lineage: Eukaryota > Viridiplantae > Streptophyta > Pinopsida > Pinales > Pinaceae > Pseudotsuga > Pseudotsuga menziesii. Next base: position 547,808 of record LPNX011144307.1, read on the forward strand.
TCTCTCCCACAGTTATCTATCGATCGGTATATTCATTCACAATTCTTCTTTCTATATATAGGCTTGCGCCTTTACATTCATTGTCCACTTCTAAGTAACTCCTAACTGATTTAACTGACTAATGACCAATATCCACAAAAAATGGTCAACAAGTACAAAAGGTGACATAAAATAATAATAAAAATAGTCGATATTCTACCTATCGCACCATCTTTTTCTTACAAGGTGTATTTTGAGCTTGCATAGCATCCATAATGCTGCACAACTTACCCCAACCCTTTTCCAACTGGCCCCCAACACAGTCTTGTGGATTGTCCTCGAGTCACGTCAGGCGCTTTGACTTTCTGAGCAACATCCTGACATGTAAGGTGATCCTGCTTCAATGGGTGCTCCACCATCTTGGTATTAACCTCTTTCTTGCCGTCCTGCACATCTTGTAGCGCAGTGACTACTTTTACCAATAGTTGTGCTCCAATCTCTAGAAACTCGTCTAGTTGGTCACTGCATTTTCGTTGTTGCTCCTGTGCCTTTGCAACTCACTGCTGGAGCTCCTTCAGTTATGCAGATCATGTGATTGACACAATTGACGTTATTGTCCTTAACGCCGTCTTTAATGTTTCCAACTGGTTCTTGGCTTCCTACAACTACTTGGTGAGTTGATCTAGCTGCTCATCTTGAATGACACTACCCCAAAATTATGTCATTTCCTTTGTGACCTTCCTTGCATCTTGCTCCATTTCTTCAAATTGTGTCGCAATCTCTTCAATGGTAGTCTTTCATTTCGCAACCTACTTTGGTGGTGTGTCGGGGTAAACCATAGTGTTCAATAGGATGTTGTCCAACTAGAGCTGCGCGATGACTTCTCCAAGTCACTTAGCCTTGGCAATTGCATGTAGCTCTACTGTACTTTCATGGATGTACTGGCAGGCATTTGTAATGGCCTCTTCTAGCTTCCCCTGACTCATGAACAACCGCGCCTTCTCAATAACAAAGCGGTCTATTTCCTTTTTCAATTTAGTAATTTCCGTAGCAACCTTCCTCTTCAGTTCCTCCTGCGTTGTCATCAATGTTGTGATCTCCTGCACTTTTTTTGCTGTCAGCTGCTCCCTTACCCATTGTAATTCCTCAACTTCCTTCTTCATTTCCTCTTCTTTAGTTTGTGACCATAAGTACTAGTCACTGAGCTCCTTTTGTCTATCTTCCAACTCCTGGTTGGTGACCTGCTGCATGTGCACTAGCATTTGAGTCGATATCTTGTTGATGTCGAATGCAATGCACTGCAGCTGCTGCAGTGAGGAGTTGATATCCTCTCGTCCAGCGTCGATTCCATTCAGGGGAACCTGAACATTCCTGGCCCGCGACCTAGTGCTAATCGACATGAAATCCTGCACAACTGCACTTTTCATTCCTCTTCTTGCTACAACATTATATATGGAATCTAACTTGGTGCATACCTCAGCAAAACCTTCCTGGGCATACCTCCGCATTTCTTTGGCCATGGTATGAGATGAATCAGTGACAACCTTAATAATCCGCTATAGTTGTGCCTCCATCACTGTTCTGGTGCTACTACCCTCATCTTGCTCCATTCTCTGCTTGGTCCTGCTCTCTAGTAGGATGCGCTGTGCTTCCGAATCTATGTCTGTCAATGAATCTCCATTAGAATCATGATGACTTTGCTCCTTGTGCACAGGCTCTTCAGGGGCATCTACTGCTGTCCCTATCGATACTTCTTATATGTTTACTGGTCATGCCAGTCTGTAGGCCAATCCTAGACCACTGTGTTGAATTATTCATCTATCATCTTATAGCCCTTTCACATCCATTGCTTATCGGGGTTGTGCCAAGCCTAGATCTGAATAGTATGCGACCCGATGGAAAACCACATAATTCGTTGATATTTCACTACGCTTGTGTTAGATAACCTTGGAACTTTGACCTATACTGCTTGTAATGCCTCCCAGTAGACCCAAAAGTGGATCGCACAATCCACTTTCCGACTGGCTTCCTCTACCCACCACAAGTTTTGACATTGTGCACCTTTGCACTCCTTAACAACTTCAACTATCATTGTGGTAATCCTCTGGCTCCATCCAAGTCACCAACGCAATTAAGATCAATAGCCAACTATAAGTGAAAGTACGCTCCCTGGCCTGAACTATGACCGCGTCCTCAGTCAATTGGCTCAACAAAAAGAGGGACCAATTCATCTGGACTCCCTCGACGCATTTCTACACACATGCAATCACCCCCGAAGTGCATTGAATAGGGCGATTCTTCCTAACAATCTTACTTGCCAAAATCCATGTGCCAATAGGCATCGCTCTGTCATTAATGTTGTCGATACGATAGGCTCTACCACCACGCTGCAAATCATACCTCTCCTTCAACCATGTTGCTAGTCTCTTATCATTATCTTGTCCTTTGAAATACTGCGATGGGTCTGGTCCATCCTTTGGCAAACTCGTAATATCAGAAATCAAATCAATAGTGAGTGTGATTGGTGTGTCCAACGACAAAATTTCGCCATGGAAGCATGCCAAAAGTTTTTTGATGCATGCATTGGCTTCATTCAGCCACCCAAAATGGGACATGTTGATGAGCCTGAGCAACCCAGACTTATCCATCCATTGTGCCCATGGCTGAGGAATACGCACTACCGGTCCTCCTGCGACCAAAGGAAATGACTCATAGGGCTCATCCGCTACATCCTTCAGCAGCAGCAGATCGTGATATTCGTACTTCATCTTCATCATTGCAAGGATGATGTTGGTGGTGCACACCATCCCTTTCGGAAGCGGTGACATTTTCGGCTGATACTTATGATTCTTGGTCAAGCATCAAGGTTTTGCACCAGGTTGGGTGGGAGAAATGCACCCTGGAATATCCTTCACAGAAACCCTGGTGCGAACCACGGGTTTGATAGCTCCGGAGCTAGAGGGGCCCGTCTGGGTAGTGCCTTCCCCTTGCACCCAGATGGAAGTTCTTGCCTGCCTCTTCTGTGGCAGCGTGGAGCTTGGCTTCTGGGCCTTCCACTTTCCCGCGGAATCGATGATGATCCTACTGGCATGCTCATGACTTCTTCCACAATGGCAGTTGGTCGAACTGGTGACTCCATCTCACTTGATATCTCCATAGTGTTGGGGTTGCTCAGCATGCTGCAGCAATACACCTCACTATTCTAGCTATCACACACCCTTCGCTTCACTCTGCAACTCACACACTTCCCTCAATAGTAGCTTCGCTTCAATCACTCTCTGCAATTCAACTCAACGTAGCTCAATGGTGCATTCGACCTATGTCGAGCACCTTCTTATAGCATGCGGGGGATCCATCATTCATCATTATGAAAATAGCTACAGTCATCATGACTAAATCCTGCATTAATTACCCAACTCTCCTATCGATTCTACCAACCCAACGATCATATCATTCATAAATGCGCATTGCTTTAACAAGCATCATTAGCTAACTACTCTAAATTACTTGTATTTATTACTAATTTGACTAAATCACAGCCCTGGGGTTGTCGCGGTCTGTCTACCTAATTGCACTAATTACCCCTATACTTGTGTAGCCACTTCCTTCTGGCATGCCCTTCCTCCTTCTATATATCCTACACACACACACACACACACACACACACACATATTCATTGCGCAGTACCTTAGGAATTGCGCAGTTCTTCCCTATCTGATAAGGCTTCAAGCGGCTGCCATTCACAAGCTTTGACAGAACCGCCACATCTAACTGCTGCAATTGAACTGCACCCCCAGAGGTAATATAATGAATGAGATATGGACCTAACCAGTGCATCTGTAACTTACCTGGATGCTTCAAGAACTTGCTGTCATATAACAGTACCAAATCTCCTTGCTGGAATTCTTTGTTTTTTATATGGAGATCATGCCATACCTTCTCCCGATCCTTCTTGATGCATTTATAGAATCTTGCAATAAGATGATCTTCTTCAAGTTGTAGCAACTGTGCTGCATGCTCTTCTAATGATGCAACATCATCCATGCCAGTTTATGTTGCAAGGTGTAGACTAGAAACGATGTAATCCATAGGAATGACTGCCTCTTGCCCATATACAAATTTGAACAGTGTTTTCCCTATCAACCTTTTGCAGGTGGTGCGATACACCCACAACACTCCTGGAATCTTCAAATCCCAGTCATCTCGGTTAGCATTACATACCTTTGTAAGTGCATGCTTCAAGATTTTGTTGAATGCTTCTACATTCTCATTTTCCTACGGATAATATGGTGTACTTTTCTTATGTTGTGTCTACAGCTCCTCCATCAGCGCTCTTATTGTGCGATTGATAAAATGGCTTCCTTGGTCACTCATCAATATCCTTGGTTATCCAAATCATGTCACAATGTTATCAAATAGAAATATCGCTGCTGTCGCAGCAGTGTAATCTACGACTGGTGCAACCTCTACCCATCTTGTTAAGTAGTATGTTGTTGTGATTATGTACCATGCACTAGTTCTTTTCCCAAGTGGATTGATTGGACCCAGAAAATATACAACCCATTTATCAAAAGGTTGCAAAGTTACATGTGGTACCAGTGTCATTTCATCTCACCGTGATGGTTTCCCAGTGCATTGACAGACGCCACAGGTCCATGCATAATTTTTCACATCATTGTGTAATGTAGGGCACCAGAGGCCTGCGCGAAGCACCTTCCTTATCGTTGTGCACCCACCATAGTATCCCCCAGTGATTCCCACATGAACTTCTACTAAGATCTGGCCTTGTTCATGTGGTAGGACACATCGTCGCAAGATTTCATCTGGTCCCAGCTTATACAGGTGTCTGGTAATCAACTGATAATCAGAAGCTTTAACTACCAACTACTTCTTTTGACTTGTGGAAAGTTATTTTGGTGCGAATCCCGTCACCAAAAACTGGATTATTGGAGCTTAATGGTCATCGACCATGTCAACTCGGAATAACTGTGCATTAGGCAGTCCACCTTCAATATTAGTAAGCTCTTCGCCTATCTCAATTCTAGATAAATGATCGGGGTGAGCATTCAAGTGACCCGGCTTGATAATTATTTCAAAATAAAACTCCTAAAAGAGAAGTAACCATCGACATATATTCCCCCCCAACATAGGCCTATTGACCAGATACTTTAACGCAGAATGATTAATAAACATCTTGAAGTGACCACCCAGAAGGTAACATCTGAATTTCTGCAACATGTATACAATTGCCATACCTTAACGCTTTGTGGTTGTGTAGTTCCTCTCAGCAAAGGACAAATTCTGACTGGTGAAAGCAATTGGGTGATCCAAATATCCTTCTCCTAGCTGTGGGAGCACTACTCTGAGTGCAACAAAAGAGGCATCAACTTGAACATGGAAATCCTTGTTCCAGTAAGGGAACACAAGTATTGGCGCTGAAGCCATCTTGGCCTTCAGCGTGTTGAAGCTACCTTGATATTCTGGACTCCATATAAAGACATCATCTTTCTTCACTAGTTTCTCCATAGGGGCAGTAATTACAGTGTGTCCTCTAATGAATTTGCAGTGGTACCCAATGTGCCCTAGTGTCATCTGAATCATATTCACATTCGTCAGTGGTGGCAAGCTCAAAATGAGTGCTATATTTTCAAGATCAACCAATAATCATTGCTTGCACATAATGTGACCCAATAGTATCCGAAATGGTGTGCAACAAATGCACTTCTTGGAGTTCAACGTGATCAGATGATGTCGACACCTTTCTAGCATTAGTTGAAGGTTTGCCAAACAGTCCTGGATTAGACCATACACTATCCAATCATCCATATACACCTTTAGGAACTTCTGAATGAAATATTTAAATTCCGCAACAACAACTCGATAAAATATTGCAGGCATATTCTTCATCCCAAAAGGAATCACCGTGTATTGGAAGCAGCCCCACTCAGTGACAAATGTGGTTTTATGTCGATCCTCCTTCACGATTCTGATCTTGTGATAATCAGAAAATCCATCTGTAAACAAGTATATCTCCTACCCACCTACTCCCTCGAGTACTTCATCTGTAAATGGCATTGGGAATGGGTCATGCATACATGCATCATTCAATTTTCTTAAGTCATCGTAGATACGACCTTCACCCATTTTCTTGTCTTGGACTACCATGGGACTGATCCATTATGATTCTTCGACTGGCTCAATGATTCCAGCATCCAGCATCCGGTCAATTTCAGCCTTGACTATTTCTTTGTATCGTGGATTCATGTGATATGTCCTCTGTCGTACTTGTTTCACATATGGCTTTAACGAAATATTCATCTCTCCTAGATCACCTAGTATCCCCTTCATTTCTGAAAACTTTGTTGGAAAGAGATCTTGAAATTCATGTAGTAGGTCTGTGAATTTTTTCCATGGTCTCCTTGTCCCAATAGTACCCAACACTTGTGAACTCTAGGTTCTCTTCTGTTCCATTGTTAACCTTTGTGATCCTTAGCGGCTGACTCATGAGATCATTTGGTACTTATAGTGTTGCGACGTCCCTACTTCCTTCTATCTCCAGAATATTGATATTCCATAGCTCATTATCATCTTCAGGTTCGCCAAACATGTTATAACATTCCATTATCGACTACATGTGGCACTGCACAAGTGGATCCAAAGGGTATGCGACTGGTACAAATTTTAGAACCACATCCTGAATGATCTAAAGTGCATTGTTAACATGAGGATTAGCGTCTGAAAAACTAAAGGTCTGCACAAAGCAAAGTGTCAGTTCCTCCCAAGTGGTTATTTCCTTGTGCAACTCTGCTGATACATACTAGGATCTTGGCATTTCATCCAAGGTGTGAATAAAGGCATGGACCCATTCATCCTTTGGTTGCGATGGCCACAATTCTTGGAATTCCATCAAATGGTCAATAGGGTCATTCTGTCCATCATACTTCCCATCATGGTATACCTCTATGTTGCCAAATCGAACTGTCATCAAGCATCGACACTCCAGTAATTGTCTTTTTATGGGTCGACCACTAGTGTGCTGGAGTATCCTTGAGTGCTTCATCCATTTCCAACATTCGTTGCGGTTTTGAGACCTTTTCTTTAAATTCTATTAAGAATACAGAAAGTTCAAGATACCATTCATAAACCGGTAATTATACAATCTCAGCCGCGACATGGTGAAGTGACTGTGTGATCAAACTGCACTTCCTAAATGACACCTCATGCATGCGGTTTTTCCAATTTTCTAACGCATCCTTAGAATCAGAAGATGCAGAACTAGAGCTACTCTAACTGAGTTCTCAGTCAGCATTTGGGTGAATATAATCTTAAGAGGTGTTGTAGGAATGATCCCACCCCCTGTCAACTTCATCTTTTACTGGTTCAATGTATAGCCTTCCTTCATTGGGATCCATAGGCACGATGAACCTAATATCTTGTTTCTCAAAATTTATCATCCTCTTTTTGAAGTTAATGGCTTACATGCTATCGTTGGCCCATCCAACCCCCAGCAGTGCGGGATAGGAGCCTTCACCATTAAAAAATTCAATTACATCAAAGTCGGCATAATTTTTCATACCTTCAACATCTACGACTAGGTTAGATACCCATCCAATTGGTTGCACCTTTGCCTGATTAGCTAATCATAGCTGCATAGGGTACCATCCCAACGTCAGATTCCCCATATTTTCCCATGTATTCTTTGTTAGGATATTTACATCCAACCCTAGATCCAAAATGACCAATTCCACTTCATAGTCTCCAATATGAATATTCATACGCATCTCCTTGCCTGTATTTTTCTTATTTAAAGAATTCACCGCAGACTCCTTCCGTTCCTTACCTGGGCGGTGCAACAAGTTTTCAATCTTAGCTAAAGCATTTGGATCTCTTTCTAGTGATAAGAAACTCTCAAAGAAGTGCTGCAAGGTACCATGCTGCCATGATGGTCATGCCTCTAGTGTAGAATCGAAAGAGGAAGGCATTTCATAGACGGGTGACTTACTAAGATTTATTCCGAGCACATACCGGGCTCCAAAAAAAGTCTCCTTTTCAGTTGCGATATTGAATGACGCCTTCTTCTCTCCAGCCAATCAAATCTGTGGGTAGGACCAATCCTCTCCTATTGTAGCTCCTGCGCGGGTGACAACAGCAACATCGACATCCATTGTTCTGGGCTCTGTTGAGATCCTCACAACCGTCGGCCCTTGAAGCTAGTTTATTGGTGGATTCTAAGTCAGTGGTGGATTCTAGTTTAACGGTGGGTTCATCGATTGATTCATGTTGGCAGGGGTTTTGGGTAAGTGAGTTGCGCAGTGTTGTGACAGCTGCGCAATCTCACACGACACCACACAAGGCCATATCAGTGCGATGGGTGGAGGAATAACCATTGTTTTTAATGTATTAATTGACCATGTTTTGTGGACATAGGTCATTTGTGGTTAGAAGTTAGTTAGAAGTGTACCTTTGATGTAAAGGCACAATCCTATATATAGAGCTAGCTTTGCAATTGTAAGAATAGATAGGTTAGAGAGAATAATCATGATTAAGGTGATACAAGTCCAAGTCGATATCTGAGAGTGATCAATATGTTGCGATCTGTCTGCAGTCTTGATGAGTCTTATGTTTTGAATAATCTGTGATCTGTCTATGTCAGATACTAAATTTTGGGATGTAATTGGTATCCTTCTATGGAGAAGAATTTTCTGTTTTGGATTTGTTGTGCAAAACTAATATGACATGATGTTTGTTGCCCAAATGTTGTCTTTTGTTCTTCTGTTTTCTTGTTTTCTCTATTGCAATTCCAATGAGAAGTGTATTGAGTCTATTTATGATGTTGCTGCAATGAAATGATGATGCGATCTATTCCAAGTATGTCATAATTCTGATGAATGATGATGAATATTATTAAAGTTGTTGTATGAATGATAATGCTACGATACCACTAATGCGATAAATGAATGATGCAATTTGTTAGATCTGTAGTTGTGAAGATGATTTGTGATAAATATCTTAGTTTTGTCAAATGAATTAGAGTAATCTGATAGTTATCCGTTCGAAGCCATGGATGCCATATATTCCCTTCTTACTGCCGAAAACTTGTTTCCGACAGCTCTCCCTTGAACATCTCGGTTGATACTTCATCTGCTCTGCGGTTGTTGTTGGGCAGGGTAAAATCTGTCTGGGCCAGTTCTCAGGGAGATCGCGCAGGTTGGGCATTGATAAAGTGAGAACCCCTATCAACAAGGATTTGTTGGTGGGTTTTTTCCAACAAATGGTTCCATTTTTGGGACTGAGTTGCGATTGAAAGGAGGATATGTTTTGGAATCTGACTCAACTGGAGATCGAGGAGTGGTTTGGTCTAAAGCTGCGAGAGTTCATTGAAATAGAAAATCAAAATCTGAAGCTGTTGACGGGAAATTGGTTGGACAGATATATTCACGATGGTCCTCACGAATGGTTATTCTGTGAGTTTCCTATCATCTTCTATGAGTGGCTGGTAAAGTTCGCTTCTAAGAAGAAAAACTTCCAAGGAGGAGAGCCGACATCTTGGACTCCGGATTTGATCCAGGAATTACAAGAAACATACAATAAGGCATTGCGGGCTGTCGAGGTGTGGTTGGATCGTATCCTCAAGGGATACATTACCGATTTTGCATTTGATACCAATAAGTCATTTGGCGAAGTAGAAAGGGAGTTATTCAATAGACCAAGAGGTAAATTCTTGATGTCTCTGTAGCTATCTATTAAACAACTTGTCTACAAGAAAGGTATTATGAAGATGGAGCAAGAGTAGTGAAACTCTGGTGTGAGGAGGATGTATACACCGCAACGAAAGGGGGGATATGCATGGGAAGGTAAGGGGTAGATGGGCATGATTTATGGTGATATTGTGAAGGTTTCTGAGGAAATAAGTGGTTGTACAAGAGGAGGAGCAAGGTTTCGAGAGAAGAGGCAGAGGATAGGAGAAGGTCCTACTGCGATCGACGTGTGATACCACGAAGAACAACCACATGGGACAAAGTGACCTTTCAGTGATGACAAGGATGACTAGGCCTAGGCTATGCCTAGAAGAATGGTAGGTTCGAACCCCAGCAGTAACGTGTCCACACCTCTGTGCACTACTCCACCCCCAGGAAGAAACGTGCATTCTACGTCGACTTGCCCTACGTGTCAACAACAATCTAGCAGTAGAGTACCAGCCGAAGGAAGAAGGCCTAGAATGTCGGGAGATGAAATGAAGCTACCAATATTTCATGGAAATGACACCGATGAACCAGAGCAATACTGGTTTTTGTGCGATGCAATCTAGATTGCCTGATAGACTGTGGATGACGATTTCAAGAGAAGCTAGCTATAAACCACCCTTAGGGTTCGTGCACTGGATTGGTACATGAGATTCATGCTGGTTCCTCAGGGAGGTACAATGAAAACATTGGTTGAGATCCGTAAGGGGTTATTTGAAGAATTCAAGAAGCTGAAGTCTGAGGCTCAGTACATTCCTAAGTTGAAAGAAATCAAGCAGTTCTCCAATGAAACAATTTGGGACTTTAATCAATGATTTAAGATGTTGATGGCTCAAGTCAGCTTCGAGATGAGTGATTTTCAGCATAAGGAGTGGTTCATCGCTGATCTTGTCCCACATATCAGACAACCACTAATGCAACAAAATATTGTGATATAGAGCGAGGCTCTGGAAATTGCGATGAAATTAGAAGCATCACCGCTAGGAGAAAGCATGGCCAGGATGAATCATATTCAAGCACAGTTAGCTAATTTTATGCTCCAATTGCAAGATATCAAGAAGGATAAGGAATATCATGATGAACTTTGGTGCAACCAGTGTCGTGTGGATGGACACACCAAGGATACATGCATGACGTTTCGAAATTATTTTCTTTCAGGAGCCTCGAACCCATTGAGCTGAACTGGTGTACCATGGTGCTACATGTGTCAGGTCTATGGGCATCGACATGAGAACTGTGACTGCATGCAAAATATGGTTACCAAGATAGAGAGTCTATACTGTACCTTTTTTCGGTCAGTAGGACACGATGATAAAAACGGTCGAGCTTATGACTTGCTCCAGGAAACGACCTATGATTCATACTTTGTGAATGGTGAGGACCCCTAGGAAATGCAAGCACCGTCACAGATGAAACAAACAGCAGCGTAGGTGTAGTATACACGGTCACCCCCAATGTATTTTATCCCTTGCAACAATAGCAGCATTTTACGTCACAATCGCAGTTTGCACCACAGCCACAATTCATAGCACAACCATAGTTTGCTCCATGACCATAGTATAATCAGGTACCACTCGTTTAGCCTCAGCCACAATATGTTCAAGATGCACACTATGTCTAGTAGCAACCAACCCCCCCGCAACAACAGTTGGCTCAGCTCCAGTTTTAGCAAGGAGGACTCTGAGGAGGATTCCATGGATGATTTAGAGGACAAGGAGGAGGATTCATTCAAGGAGGAGGATGAGGTCAAGAATCAATCTAGTGTTATACCTATGGATTATTTGGGCACTACCAGAGGGAGTGTCCTCATGCGTAGTGTACATATTATGCGACCAGTGAACATAATGTTGAAAATTGCCCTCAGCTGATTGAAAAATGGTAGGCTGGAAACATTCCTCAATTGTAGAATACACAGACTTAGAACCAGCCAAAGTTCCAAGTGCAAAATACACAGACTTAGAACCAGCCAACGTTCCAAGTGCAGAATCAGATCCCTCCATAGACTCAAAATCTACTGATGAACCTACCACTGAATCAGAACCCACCATTGAATCAAGTCTAGAACTTAAATCAAGGATCAACGATTGCAAAAATTCAATCCAAACCATGAACAAAGGATGTCGATGTTGGGGTTGTCAATCGCGCTGGTGCGACAACTGGAGAAGATTGAACGCATCAGCAAGTTCAGTTCGCTGGAAAGGAAAAGGTAGAATTTGATATTGCAATGGATAAAGACACCTTCTTCAATGCCAAGCATGCAATCAGGAGAAATCTAGGTAAGTTACATATTATTGACATGCCATATGCTTTTGATCCATCTGCAGAGGTAGGACCATTGCAGCAGTTCTTTGAGAGTTTTCTGTCACTGGCAAGGGATCCCAAAGCCCTTGTTGATATTAAGAAGTTGTTGTACCATCAGGATAAGACATTGAAGGATTCTATAGTGAACTCCTTGCAAAAGAGGAAGACAGGAAAGGAGATGAGGATGAACATCCAGATTGAATATTATGAGGTTGAATCGGTTATTCTAGATCTTGAATCATATGTAAACATTCTGACCAAGCAAACTTTGCAGCTGATGGGGAAGCCTACATTGAGATGGTCGTCGGTGCAACTGCAACTAGCAAATTAGGCAAAGGTTCAGCCCATTGGTCATGTCTCAATCCTGGCTTTCAATGTTGAAGGTATGAAAATGTATGTTGATTTTGATGTGATACAAGTGGTTGAAGATGGAGGTTCATATCTCGCACTATTAGGGATTGGGTGGGATAATGATAGCATGGAAGTTATTGAGCCTATGAGGGATGAAGCCGGTAGAAGTTGGGATCACTCCTATAATATCTCTGAAGACTATATCCACCCTACCGTCGATGGTGAATGATCTGTCGGACCTCAACTTGTGTGCATTAAAAGTTTGTGTTAAAAGAATGCATTCACCAGGTTAATTAAATGGAACAACATTAACAAAAATTAAATACTGAAAACAGATGGAAAACGAACTGATAAACAGATATAAAGAAGCACAGAATCAGAGCGTCACAAATAGAAGTTGATAACGGAGTTCACCCCCTCCCCTGGGCTACGTCTCCGGGTCCCTCTCCAATGGGTACCGATCCAATTAATCTTTTTAAAATGGTACAAAATGGTTCTGGAAACAACTTCAGCAACTGTAAATAGAATGCTATACAAAATCTTTAAGACCTTTCTCTCGAAATTACAATCAGCATTCAAAGATAAAGAAAGCTAAAATATAACAGAGAATGTCGACTTCTATAGCACAGCATCTGGACACTTCGCAGTAAAAATGATCTCTAAGCTTCTCATAACAGAGAAACAATACTCTACGCTCCCAAAACAATCCCCCCACTCTCGGTGGCCAACCTCCTCTATTTAAGAGTTTAGTGGGAGGGATAAGTAATCGATTCGATTCCATCCTCTCAGCTGCTATCTTTATTATTATTATTATTGTTACAACCATATGCTGAACCATGCAATTCGGCCAAGTCACTGCACAAGCATTATGTTACCACGACGTTCCATATTTCCGAAACGTGGCAACTAAATCCATGCACAGTTTGATTCACAACACATGGCAATGAACGTTACGCACATATGTTGCACCATACCATAGCATCACACGTAACGTAACCGTTTGATGTCACCACTAACTTTGCGATGTCGCAGCAAATCTGTCACAGCAGTGTGAAAGGTCTATCGTAGCTAAATCTGTGTCGCAACTAAATCTGTGTCGCAGCTAAATCTGTGTCCCAGCTAAGTCTATCGCAGCTAAATCTGTGTCACAGCTAAATCTATGTCATAGCTAAATCTGTGTCGCAGCTAAATCTGTGTCATAGCTAAATCTGTGTCACAGCTAAATCTGTGTCGCAGCTAAATCTGTGTCAGAGCTAAATCTGTGTCACAGCTAAGTCTGTCATAGCTAAATCTGTGTCACAGCTAAATCAGTGTCATAGCTAAATCTGTGTCACAGCTAAATCTGTGTCATAGCTAAATCTATGAGTTAAAACATATGTTATGTTCTTTGAACCATAGATTAAATACCATTGTACCATATTGGATCAGTTTAATTTTTGAAGATGAATAATCCACCGGATCATTCCTCCCCATTGGAGAGCTTTTGGACCACCAAAAGCCTAAATTATTCGGCAAGTAAGTGAGGGTACAACTCCCTCACTTTTCCAATCTCCACCCATTTTTCTTTGCTAGGATGCATGCCTTTAAGCCCCACTCGAAGGTACTCAGCATTCCCCCTTCATGAAGTCCTTACATTTCTGTCAAGAATAACATCATCCTACAACTCATTCATATATTCAGGTGCCATATCATCAACTGAAGGAATTTGTACGTTAGTTTCCTCATCCATGATCATAGGAGGCTCATACAATTTAAGATTCTCAACATTGACAACTGAATAAATTTGCATGTATGGAGGTAAATTCAAGTGAAAAGCATTAGTACCGATCTTTTCCAAGATCTCAAAAGGACCATACCTGATAGGCTTAATCTTTTTACCTTCACCTTTAATTCTCTCTTTGGTGATATGTAACCAAACTTTGTCACCAACCTGAAATCGATGATCAACTCGATGCTTGTCATGCCTGGCTTTGTACTTTGCCTGGCTCTTCTCCAACTATTCTTGAACTGCCTGCTACACTGCTTGGATTCTCTGAATGAACCTTAGCGCTTTATCTGCATCATGATGTCCATCCACTGCATCTTTGCCAAAAGAGAAGTCCATCGGTGTTTTTGGCAGATAACCAAAACAAGTTTCAAAATGAGATCTGTTCGTGGAAGAATGAACTGCATGATTGTAGGCATGCTGTATATACTGCAACTACTCATCCCAAAGTTTAGGATGTTTACTACAATATCCTCTGAGCAGTTGAACCAATGTCCTGTTTACTACCTCTATTTTCCCATCGGTCTGTGGATGAAAAGCTGTACTTTTCTTCAGTTTAGTGTCCATAAGCTCCCATAAAGTCGACCAAAAGACTCCCAAGAACCAGGAATCCCGATCAGATACAATAGACATGGGTAGCCCAAAATGTACCCAAACATTCTGAAAGAATAGATGAGTTGTTTGTTCAGCAGTGATCTGCTTGTTACATGGCATTAAGATACACATTTTGCTGAATCTATCCACAACAACATATAGATAATCATGCCCTTTTCTAGACATAGGTAGTCCTCCTACAAAGTCCATAGAAATGCTTTCCCAAGGATGAGAAGAAACTGGAAGAGGTGTGTACAAACCCAATTTCCTATTGCTCGGCTTACTCATTGCACACATAAGACAACCTCTTATGTTTTTAGCTACATTTTCTTGCATTTGAGGCCAATAACAGTGATTCTGCAATACAGACAATGTTTTACTTACTCCAAAATTTCCTGCAATCAATGAACTATGTGCCTCTCGGATCAGTCTTTCTTTCTCTGGAATAGAGAGTTTACCAAGATGATACAAGAGTTGATTATGCACATAATAGTTTTCTTCGTATTTACCATGTGTTAGTGATGCATATACTTTCTTAAAATCTTTATCTTCTACATACTATTCAATATAACTTTCATGTGTTAATGAATTGTTTTGAAGAATGATTGAAGCATTCATAGGTGGCCTTGATAACATGTCTGCTACCTTATTATGAATTCCCTTCTTGTATTTAATTATGAGATGAAACTGTTGTAAGAATCCCATCCATCTTAAATGCCTACTTTGTTGTACTTTAGTTTGAGATTGTAAATATTGAAGTGGCTGATGATCGGTATGTATGACTGTTTCTTTTCCTATGATATAATGTTTCCACTTCTTCACACTCTATACCAAAGCATACAACTCTTTGTCATAAGTCGGATAGTTACTTACCGCAGTAGAGAATGTTTCTGAATGGTAACAGACTGGCTTTCTTCCTTGCATCAAAACTGCTCCCATGGAAAACCTGCTGGCATCGGTTTCGATCTCAAATGGCTGCTGCAAATCTGGAAATGTCAGAACTCGTGCTGTGCTAATATTTTCCTTCAAAGTATCGAAGGCTCTCTGATGCTTTCCTCCCCACTGGAAAATTTCTTTAACACTTGTCAACTCATGTAATGGAGCAGCAATGGAAGAAAATCCAGAAATGAATTTTCTCCAATACTGAACCGCACCCAGAAAACTTTTGATTTCAGTAACGGTGTTAGGCCGTGGCCAGTTTACAATGACAGCAACCTTGGCTGGGTCCACTCGCAGGTGGCCTCCACCAATAATATGGCCCAAATATACTAGAGAAGTTTTAGCAAACTCACATTTAGACATTTTTACATAAAGCTTCTCCTTCTTCAGTACATCTAAAACTTTCTTCACATGTACAATATGCTCTTCCCAGGTTTTGCTAAACACAAGGATATCATCCAAATATACAATTACAAAATCATCAATGAATGGTCGAAAGACATCATTCATGACCCGCATGAAAGTAGCAAGAGATGTTACATATCCCAAAAGGCATTACAAGCCATTCATACAAACCCTGTTTTGTTTTAAACGCTATTTTCCAGGCATCATTTTCAGCAACACGGATTTGATGATACCCACTACGTAGATACAATTTTCTAAAATAAATTGCATGTTTCAATTGATCAAGCAAATCATCAATGCAAGGAAGAGGATACCTATTTTTAATGGTGATTTTGTTAAGGGCCTGTATTCGATACACATCCTCCATGACCCATCCTTCTTTGGAACCAAGACTATAGGAGAGCCACAAGGAGAAGTGCTAGGCCAGATGACCCCCTTCTCAATCAGCTCCTGAACCTGCTTCTTGATTTCCTCATGCTGCATTACAAACATCCGGTACATGGCTATATTCGGGAGTGGCACATCCTGTTGCAAATGTATCTCATGCTGAATCTCTCTCCTCAGTGGTAACCCCTTTGGATCTTGAAACAAATCATCATACTCAGAAATGATGTCAATCAGTTCAGATTTATGCTTAGGGTCACATTCTTCAAAAGATGTAGAGACTTCATCATTTTTCATCTTAACCATCATCAACACAAAATTCTTACTAGCATTTACCAACCTCTTCATTTGTCCTACAGAAACTATTGCTAGATTGGTTTTTATCTTATGTGCTCGTACAATATATTCCATACCTTCTTTAAAAAGATGATACTTATTCTGCTCTCTATAAAAGACTACTTTCCAGTCATACAAATATGGACTCCCAAGTACAATCCCACAAATGTCAAGGGGTACTACATCCAATTCTACCTCATCCCTAAACTTTTCAGTAATTGCAAATTTTAATACACATTTGTTTGTAACTTGCAATCGTGTATCATTAGTAACCCAACCTAGAGGATAGGGCTTTTCATGAGGCACAGTAACTAAATGCAATTTATTAACCACTTCTTCTGATATCAGATTTACTTGTGAACCAATATCAAACATTGTATCAATATTTGTGTGATTTGCAATGACACGAACATGAAACAGTGCACTTCTATCTTTATCATTTTGCTTAGAAGTAGATGGCAGACTTGTACTTGCACTAGAACTTGGTTGTGCATCAATGGGAAGTGAGATACGTTTATCCTTACCTTGGATTCCGACAGCTGTAACCTTTGTTTCATCACCTGAGTCGGATCCCAAGTCTTGAATAACTGCGGCAATAGCTTTTGCTTTTCCTTTGTCTTTGTTTCCTCCATACTTCTTTGGCCTTAACTTCAGATGAAGTTTCCAACACTTAGAGACATCATGTCCCTTCTGACAATGCAAACATGTAGGCTTTTCACCCTCTTTCTTCACAGTAGCCATCTTCTTTTTCCCCTTATATTGACCTTTCGATTTGCTGTCAAATTTAAAAGATTTCTTCCCAAAAGTATCATTAGCATGCTTACCCCTTGCTTCTAAATGGGTAGCTTGAACACATACATCATCCAAATTACTGGGTTTAAACATCAACAAAGTATGTTTCAAATAAGAATGCATGCCACCAATGTACTTAAGAAGAGTTTCCTGTGTATCTAACGAAACATTCAATGCAATAGCCCTCTTTCTGAATTCATGAGTATAGTCTTGAATGCTTTGTCCTTTAACTTGTCTAAACATTTGCCAATTCATGGTTAATTGATGCATGTGACCTAAAGGGTAAAATTGCTTCCTTAATACTTCAATGAATTCATTCCAAACTGAAATGATTTTACCATTCTTTCGAAGATCTTGTTGAATCTTGCTCTCCCACCAAGTAAGAGCCATTCCACTCATTCTCAAAGTGGCCAATTGAATCTTGGAAGGGTCATCATTAATGCCCTACACCCTCCAATATACTTCAAGCTGCTTGATCCAATTGTCTAATTTTTCAGCATCTACATCTCCATTATAAATAGGTAATTCCAATTTTACATCCAATTTGAAATAAGGCATACTAGGACTTGCATTATTTGAATGAGAAGTATGAGAAGAAGAAAAAGTCTGTTTAGTATCAGGAGGATCACCATCACCTCCTACTCCTTTACCCTATTCTTCCGGCTTCACTTCTGCATCTCTGGATGAAGATCCTTCTTCTTTCTTCTTCCTTTCTGCTCGCTCATCGAGTAGAATTTCCATCATGGCTTTCATGCTCATAAAAGCCTCTAAAAACTTAGATTCAGAAATAATAGGTTTTTCCCGTTCTGTATGTCCTTCTTCTTCCCCCCATGGAGAAGACATGGTTTTTGAGAATGTTTTCCTTGAGCCAATCTCAAGATCTTCTTCAACTAATTCTCCTTCACCACTCTTTAACCTGGACCTGGTAAGCATTCACAAACTTGCACAAGTAGTCAACCAGCTCTGATACCATAACATGATCCGTCGGACCTCAACTTGTGTGCATTAAAAGTTTGTGTTAAAAGAATGCGTTCAGCAGGTTAATTAAATGGAACAACATTAACAGAAATTAAATACTGAAAACAGATGGAAAATGAACTGATAACATATATAAAGAAGCACAGAATCAGAGCGTCACAAATAGAAGTTGATAATGGAGTTCACCCCCTCCCCTGGGCTACATCTCCGGGTCCCTCTCCAATGGGTACCAATCCAATTAATCTTTTTAAAATGGTAAAAAATGGTTCTGGAAACAACTTCAGCAACTGTAAACAAAATACTGTACAAAATATTTAAGACCTTTCTCTCAAAATTACAATCAACATTCAAAGATAAAGAAAGCTAAAATATAACAGAGAATGTCGACTTCTACAGCACAACATCTGGACACTTCGCAGCAAAAATGATCTCTAAGATTCTCATAACAGAGAAATAATACTCTGCGCTCCCAAAACAATCCCCCCACTCTCGGTGGCCAACCTCCTGTATTTAAGAGTTCAGCGGGAGGGATAAGTAATTGATTCAATTCCATCCTCTCAGCTGCTATCTTTTTATTTTATTTTATTATTATTATTGTTACAACCATACGCTGAACCATGCAATTCGGCCAAGTCACTGCACAAGCATTATGTTACCACGACGTTCCATATTCCTGAAATGTGGCAACTAACTCCACACATAGGTTGATTCACAACATGTGGCAATGACTGTTATGCGCATATGTTGCACCATACCATAGCATCACATGTAACATAACCGTTTGATGTCACCACTAACTTCGTGATGTCGCAGCAAATCTGTCATAGCAGTGTGAAAGGTCTGTCGCAGCTAAATCTATGTCGCAGCTAAATCTATGTCACAGCTAAGTCTGTCGCAGCTAAATCTGTGTCACAGCTAAATCTGTGTCACAGCTAAATCTGTGTCGCAGCTAAATCTGTGTCGCAGCTAAATCTGTGTCGCAGCTAAATCTGTGTCGCAGCTAAGTCTGTCGCAGCTAAATCTGTGTCATAGCTAAATCTGTGTCATAGCTAAATCTGTGTCACAGCTAAATCTGTGTCATAGCTAAATCTGTGAGTTAAAACATATGTTATGTTCTTTGAACCATAGATTAAATACCATTGTACCATATTGGATCAGTATAATTTTTGAAGATGAATAATCCACCGGATCAGTGAACTTGGATGGTGTAGCGCTAATTCTGCGTCCTATGATTCTGATGATACTTTGGAAAATTGGAAAAACAGGTTACATGAGGTGTCATTCAGGAAATGTGGGTTGATCACACAGTCTCTCCATCGCATAGAAACTGAGACTGTCGAGTTTCCAATTTATGAAAGGCTGCTAAGGTTATCATAATTACTTCAAGAATTTTAAGAGAAAGTGTTTGAACCACAAAGGGTATTGGCCCTAGATGTAGCATTAAAGGCTACCCCATCCCGATGGTGGGTGACACATAAGTAGACGATCCATGACTAGGGACAGTGTCAGAGATTGATGATGGTGCGCTTCAGCGATTCGGAGGTCTATCATGATCGAAGATACGATGGACGAAATGACCCCTCTAGTCACTTGATGGAATGCCAGACCTTATGGGCATTGCGACCTAAAGATGAGTGGGTCCATCCTTTTGTTCATACTCTGGATGAGATTCTGAGATCTTGGTATGTAGTGGCGGAACTGCGCAAAACTATAACCACTTGGGAGGAGTTGTCTGTTTGCTTTGTGCAGATGTTTATTTTCTAGGATTCCAACCCAGAGGTACATAATGCATTGCAAATAATTCATTACATAGTGCTGAAGATCGTCCTTGTTGCATACCTATTTGATCTGCATGTGCACGACTCGATGCAATCCATGATGACATGTTACAATTTATCTGGGGAACTTGAAGATGATGATGAGTTGTAGAATGTTAATATTCTGGAGTCAAAAGGGAGCTGCGATGTTGTAGCGCTAGACATACCGACAGATTCGATGAGTCAGCCACTGAAGATCAGGAAAGTCAACATTGGATCGGAAGAAAACCTAAAATTTTCCAATATTGGGGACTATTTGGACGAGGAAACAATGGAGAAAATCACGAACCTACTACATGAATTCCAGGATCTTTTTCTGATGCGTTTCTCAGAAATGAAGGGGATATCAGGGGACCTAGGGGATATGAAAATCCTGTTGAAACCAGATGCAAAAACTGTGTGACAGATTTCGTATAGAATGAACCCATTATAAAAGGTCCGTGTCAAGGATGATATTGATTGGATGCTAGATGATGGGATCATCGATCTTGTCGAAGAATGAAAGTGGATAAGCCCTATGGTGGTTCAGGATAAAAAGACTGGTGAAGTCCGCATTTGCATCGACCTAATAAATTTGAATGATGCCTGCATGCAAGATCCGTTCTTGACTCCTTTTACATATGAGGTCCTTGAAGGAGTAGGTGGTCAGGAGAAGCATTCTTTCACAGATGGCTTTCCGGGGTACCACTAGATCTGAATTGCAAAGGAGGATCACCATAAGACCACATTTGTCACTGAATGGGGTTGTTTTCAATATACAGTCATGCATTTTGGGTTGAAGAATGCGCCTGCGATCTTTTCTTAGGTGGTTTTCATTGCGTTCAAAGATTTCACTCAAAAATTCTTGCAGGTATACATGGATCACTGGACAGTCTATGGTTTGATTAGAGATCATTTAGCAAACCTGCGATTGATCCTGGAACATTGTCGACAGCATCAAATCGCACTAAACTCAATGAAGTACATTTTCTGTGTGACATTCGGAATGCTTCTTGGACACATAGTATGTAAGGAAGGTCTATTGGTTGATCCAGCGAAGATCGCGCTAATTCTTATTTTTTTGTCACCGACGAATGTGAATATGCTTCAGGCGACACTGGGGCACATGGGGTACTATCGCAATTTCATCAAAGGATACACTGCGATTACTGCCCCGATGGAGAAGCTATTAAAGAAGGATGCTGGATTTGACTAGAGTTAGGAATGTCAAGGAAGTTTTGACACACTAAAGGCCAAGATGGCCTCCTCATCCATATTGGTATTCCTAGATTGGAAAAAGCACTACAACAAAACCCTATGATTAGCGTCTCTTTTAGCTTCCTTTTTAGCGTCGACTATCACTTTTAGTGTATTTTTCATCATTTTTTGGAGAAATTGGACGCTTTTCCATGGGATGGTGCTTTTAATGGTGTTATTTGTGCCTCTTTTTAAAATTTGGCACTATTTTGGATGCTAATTAGCATCCCAATTAGCATCACAGATAGCATCCTTATTAGCACCCCAATTAGCATCCCAATTAGCGTCCCAATCAACATCCCAATCAACATCTTGATTAGCATCCCTTTTTAAAAGTTGACACTATTTTGGATGCTAATTATCATCCAAATTAATGTCCCAATTAGCGTCCTAATTAGCATCCCCATTAGAATCCCAATTAGCGTTCCACTTAGCATCCCACTTAGCATCCCATTTAACACCCCTTTTTAAAAGTTGATGCTATTTTAGATGCTAATTAGCATCCCAATTAGCATCCCAATTAGAATCCCAATTAGTGTTCCAATTATCATCCCAATTATCACCCCCTTTTAAAAGTTGGTGCTATTTTGGATGATAGTTAGCATCCAAATTAACACCCCAACTAGCATCCCAATTAGCATCACAATTATCATCCCAATTAACGTCCCAATTAGCATCCAAAATAACATCCCATATAATGCAAAGAATAGCCTCCAAAAAAAAATCCTGATTAACATAGCACCATATATTAATCCAGAGTTAGCAATAGAAATTGTGCCATGAATTTCAGCAGGAAAAAAATTCAACATAGCGTCAAGTATAGAGCCAGGGATTGTGCCTAGAAAACATCACCACCATCATCACCCTCTTCTTCATCAACATCTTCATCGTCTTCATTATCATCATCATTGGATTCATCATCATCTTCATCGTCGTGATGATGATGATGATGATCATCATCATCGTCATCTTCATCTTCATCATCGTCATCATCATTACCATCATCATCATCATCTTCTTCATCATCATCATCGTCATCATCATTATCATCATCACCCTCTTCCCCATCAACATCTTCATCATCATTGTCATCATCATCATCACCATCACCATTGTCATCACCATCATAATCATCACCATCATCACCACCACCATCATCATTGTCGCCGTCATCACCATCTTCATCATCATCATCATCTTCATCATCATCATCATCATCTTCATTGTCATCATCTTCATCATCATGATCATCATCGTCGTCGCCATCATCATGATCATCATCGTCATGATCATCATCATCATTGTTGTCATGATCATGATCATCATCATCATCATTATCATCATCATCATCATCATTGTCATAACCATCATCATCATCATCAATATCGTCATCATCGGCATCGTCATCACCCTCTTCCTCATCAGCATCTTCATCATCTCCATTATCATCATCATTGAATTCATCATCTTCATCATCATGATCACCACCATCATCATCATCATCATTGTCATCATCTTCATCATCATCATCGTCATCATCATTACCATCATCATCATCATCATCTTCATCATCATCATCGTCGTCATCATCATCATCATCATCATCATCATCATTGTCGTCATCACCCTCTTCCTCATCAACATCTTCATCATCGTCATCACCACCATCATCATCACCATCATCATCATCGTCGTCATCATCACCATCTTCACCATCTTCATCATCATCATCATCATCATCATCTTCATCATCATCATCATCATCATCATCATCATCTTCATCATCATCATCATCTTCATCATCATCCACATCATCATCATCACTATCATCATGATCATTGTCATCATGATCATTATCATCATCATCATCATCATCATCATCATTGTCATCACCATCACCATCACCATCAATATCATCACAATCATCATGATCATCATCGTCATCTATTAGGTATTCTTTTCCTAATGTTGAAGTCGAGCATGCTACCAAGTGGGTTATTTTTCTTGCTAAATATTATATTAAAATAATTCTTATTTTAGTGATTTGGATGGTTGCATAGCATTTACAAACAAATATAAGTATAAATATGTACCATTTCACAACCTATGTTGAAAATTTTGATTATTGAACAAAAAGAGATTTTCATAAACTAGTGCAGACCATAACAAAAATTGTTGCATTACAAATTCTCATTCCTCAATATCACTCCATAAAAAAGGAAGTGTTTCTCGCCAAAGGCTAGTCTAAATTTGTTTTCTCCTATCTTCAACATTGTGTACATGTACTCCCAAATGATATAATGATTTCTATTCACCTATCATCATCACGTGGGTAGAAAAGAAACATTAGAAAATTTTGGAAATTTTCTTGAGAGATTATAATCATTGGTATTCAACTAGAATAACATGGACATAAACGGTCTTTTAGAAACATTTTCAAGGTTTCTTTCAAACTTGGTGTTGGACACTTCCACGTAATTGTCCCATCTTGATGTACTATGGTAGATTGTGTTTATGTGTTCTTAGATATGTAGGTTGCATGATGTAAGCTCTAGCACTCTTTAGATGCTCCTTAACTTGACATGGGGTTTTAACATGTTGTTGCTACTCTTAGCCAATTGTGCAAAATACTTGGTCTTTGGCATGATGTTTCTTTGAGACATTGGTGCTAGGCATATGGTGCAAGCATTTCTAGAATTTTTGGCATATGCAATAAGGGCTTAAGAAAAACTTAATAAGTGTACATGCTTGAGCTTTTGATTTGGTTGTTTCTCATATCAATATTGTACTTTTCATTTGAATGTTGTTTTATAGATGTCCTAATTGTCAACAAGGACTTAATGGAACCTTTCATACAATCTATAAGTCCTTTTATGTGTGCGCTTAGATAACCATTTTTATAGTGATTATTTTAGGGTGCAATAATTACTGCATATATGTCATCTTTCTTCTAAATGAGCATAATTGTGCTTCCATATGATGAAGTGCTCAATTTGACATTCCCCTTTTTTAGTAGCATCTATATTAGTGTTGGATTTCATCATTCTCCAATATGGATATGAAATGCAAGGGTCTAGTAGGTATTGGAACATTAAGGACTAGATAAAATGAATGGTGAATTTATAAGTGTAAAGGAACACCACCAAGGTCCTTTAAAACATTATATTTTTCTTACAAAACCATATCATGTTTAGCCTGTGTTGTGCACACTATTCCACAAAAGAAACTATGTGTGTATGGGTCAAATTTTTACATGGTTACATGGTGGTAAACCTAGTTATGCACCTTCTTTTCTTCCTCATTTTATCCCTCTATTTCTATCCCTATTCTTTCACCTCTGAATCCATCCATTTTTTTGGTTCCTCTTCCATCTCCTACACCCTCCATGTCAACATCTCTTCTCCCCTCCTCTCTCCCTTCAATCCAAACCCACTTTTCCCCTTTTATCTCCATTACTCCCTTGGCCGAGTTAGTTCTTTCTTAATTTAATCAACCCTATGCTTTATCTATCCAATCCTACCCAATCCCAACTTAATATTTCATATCCCAAGGTTACATACTTTCCCTGCTTTAATATACCACATGTTATGTTCTTCATATTTTATTCATATTTCAATAAAAATATTAAAATTAAATATATAAAAAATAAATAATAAAATAAATAAAATAT
>LPNX011144307.1:575455-622539 GCA_001517045.1 Pseudotsuga menziesii
TATAGCATTTCTCCCATCCATAGTATCAGGACCTCCGAAGAGCAAACATAACCTCAGAGAGAAAAGGGTTTGAGTTCGATTGTGATACAAAGGTTGAAACCTGCGGCCAACGGATTCCATCATGAGCCCATTCCTCCATTTTCCAACGAGCCACAAAAATATTGCCTCTGTAAAATATTAAGATAATTTAACAGGTACCCAATTGTTATGAGGAATTGACAATATTGTGGTGTCAGGGGGAGGGCAAAATTAATGGTGTTATGGAAATTGTGGAAGAGGAGGACTGGGAGGGCATAATTATTGTTTAGGGTATGCCAGACAGGAATAATAATAAGGGTTACATTTGTTGTTTCCATCAGGTTTTTACAACATGGCACCGATTAAAAGAGGAGGACGAAAAACAATTGCCTACAGACAATGGAGGCTTAGAGATCTTGTCCTCGCCAAGGTCAAGGGACTTTCGACATGGCTCACTAAGGTATGGTAGTCTATTTTTCATTCACATTTGTTTTCCCTTATTTGATGTATGTGATGTATGTTGTTGCTGTTATTTGCTTTTGCCACATCAAATTATATACTTATTGTGCCCTGTTTTAATACACGATTGTTGTCCAAGGGTTTGTGTGAATGTTTATATATTTTGATAGGGTTTCATTTCCATTACGTCGATTGAAATGGCTATCAACATATTTTTCAATTTCCCAATATGTGCCGATATAATCCAGTTGTTTCACGAGGATTCTCTGAAACCCTGCACGAGAAATCAAACCCTATATCAGATATTATTCCATGCCCCCGAACAGTGAGAAGCCCCCTTCCTTAATAATATTTTTATTTCTAAATGAAAAATACCAGAGCTTCCTAAGGAAGGTCAAAAAGCTGTTGGGTGTACTTCTGGTTTTGCATTCTCAGTTGTGGGATACAAGATCGAAGCTACAAGGATGATGTGTGGGCCGAGAGGTAGAACCAATTTACCATTAAAATATTTGAGAAGCTGGGTGTAGTGGGCCAGGTGCTCTCCCACCTTTTTATGCATTTCTTTGGGAGACTCGATCGAGTATCAAAGTTGAGTATCCAAGCCCAGTTGAGTAACCCGGGCACTATTATACATTTCCCCCTCTATAAAACCCTATTTTAGCTTCTTGGCAAATGTATGAAATTTCCTTATATTATGGAGAGTCCTTGAGGTGACCTTTTTTGGTATTGGCTGGACGCATTTAAGGTAAGGTATCCATATAGGAGACTCCATTTTTAGCACTTCCTGGTAAAGGTGGCCAGATGCATACTCCATGCTTACTGTTTCTTGGAAAAGGAGATATTAGTGTTTAAACCCAAGCGATGGATGGAAGTTTGTGCTTTTTGGTGTTTAAACCCAAGCAATGGATGCAAGTTTGTGCTTTTTGGTGTTTAAACCCAAGTGATGGATGCAAGTTTGTGTTTTTTAAGGTGGAAATTGCTTCTGTCTAGCTCTAAGAGGATTACAATTGACCCAAATTCAGCAGGCCCACAAGTGGCCTGTTTTTATCAATACAATGGCCCTTAAAAATCTGAATCAGTAATTACAACTAATTTTCATTTGGCTAAGTGCATACTGTTATGCCGTAATCACCCAGGATTTGAACTTGGAATTTAACTTGACGAGTAGACTGATATTCCACTGCTGAAATACAACAAAGTAGAAATGTCAAAAGCATCTGTTAACAAAAAAAATAAAATTGCAAGTGTTAGATGAGGTACACAACTAAATTGAGAAACCATCAAATATCAATTGATGGCTCATCTTTGACTTCAAAATTATCTGAAAATGTATCAGTCAATTGACGTCTTGCAATAATTTTACTTGAACTTCACTTGAAAAATCGATGCATCCTACATAACTAGCAATAATCTTGACAATGTTAAGAAACACCTTCAAAATACCTCTCTCTGCACTAGTTCTCCGGGAAGATGGGACCATCCATAGAAGCCAATCAAAATGATCACGACTTCCTTTACAATGATGGCATATAAGGTTGTGTTAGGAAGCCACAATAGACTCATAACAGGAGTTGTTGTATCATTCTACGGCACAAGTAACAAGTCATGTATATTAACTTGTCCTGATCTACATATTCTTATTTACATAATAGTATTTTCTCTATGACATATAAGCTTCATGGGTTAGATATTAATAAAAAATCCATATCTCTAGATTTTCCGGTATATTATTTTATGGTTAGTATTTCAGGGACATTATTACACCTCAATAGCAAATATATACTATGAATTACCAAGTATAAAGTATGACCATTAAGGGTTAACCAGGAAAATATGGATAATACAAAAAGTAGTAAGATCTCGTCATTCTTGATACAATTTATTACATAAAGCAAGAACCATGTCTGCATAATTATGGAGTAATAGATATAACTCGAATTAGTCTATGAACCCTTAATTAGTTATGTTTCTATGCCTGATACTCTATTGCTAACCTAATTAAGCAATTAATTAGTATATTAATTATCTATAATCTGGTATTGTACGTTCCAGGCTAAATATACAGATACCTATGGCACTGTTGTTAACAATTACATATATTGGCTTATCTTTACTAACGATAATTAAACATCCTAAATAGTGTATGTCTTCCACCAAAACTAACAACAATGGAGTAAATATAAGTCCCACATGTATAATTAGTGTTAACCTGTTTACAGGCTTTAGGTTAGCACAACTAAGTACACTACTAAGCACCCATGTTCCTTTTCCTTAAGAGCCCGCTTACAAAGTGGTTCAGGGCTTCTTGGAGATTTTTCTTGCAAGGAGTACTTAGAGGCAAATAAGTTTTAGTCACTTTATTTTAGAAACAAGTGGGGTTTATGAGATACAAAATCCAAATTGCGTTTTGCGTATTGGTTCGCTTGGTTACTATATGAAAGTTTCACTGTGGGGTGTACCATTTTGCTAGTTTTATGGAACTATTCCTGCAGTAAGGGGATAATGCTAATTCTCGAAGGGATTATATAACCAAAACTATTTCAGGTGAGAAAAGTTTAACGTTTCATTTTATTTGCAAATCATTGAATCATATAGAGTCGACCCAGAAACCCTTTTTGTCACTTCAAAGTCATATTGTGAGAGGAGCATTGTTACTGCATGATAATTAAAGAGACAAATTGCTTTATGTGCCTTTATGTGTATCAGTTCAACTAGTGTCTATTGGTCAACTTTCCATCTATCTCCACACTTAGCTATCGATCATAAAAAACCCGTCCATCTGGCTCCCCCTCCAGCCATCTAACAAGTGCTCCAGCCCAGCTATTTACCCCATATATATAGTAGCAGTAGGCCATCGGGAAAGAGCATAAGCTATATATATAGTGAAGGAATATTAGTTAAGGATGGAGGGAGGAATAGCATGGGAAATCGTTTCATTGAAGAGAGTAGTAATTCCTTTGGGTGTAATGTTAGATAGCAATGCTAAAATGATAAGTAGTAAGTTGAATGGCTAATATAATTTACTTATTTGTCATTTATATCAAGTTAAGGTCTTGGAAGTTTGGATTCTTAAATTAGTGTAAGGTGGAAAGATACTTTTGATGGTGGAATCTAGATTATATGGGGAACAGGCACATGATCCAGCCCTAACACATTGGAACTTAGAAGGATCAAGCTTCAATGGGCCCCTTTGGCTCAAAACATCAATAAATGATTTCTACTGTGGAAAAGGGTTTTACTCCTTCCTCTTCAAGCATAAAAAGGATAAACATAAAATCATTTGGAGATGGTCATGGTTCTTAGGTTTGAATAGGTTGAACATAAACCACTGGTCTCTCAAATTTGATCCAGAATATAAGGTTCCAATAAAGGGGTTGGGTTTGCCTGCATTTTTTGCCTTGGATTATGTGAGATGATATAACTGTTAACATTAGCTAATACTGGAACATGCTGTGAAGGTCATTAGAGGAAATTTGGGGTCTAAAATGGAACTTATAAGAAAATGTGCCAACAATAAATTTTGTGAGTTGGAATTCAGGAACCAATAGAATTTCAATAAAATGAGTCAACCATAATGGTTGAATTGACATATTTGTCATAAAAGAAAACTACTTTTTTTGTTCATATTTTCGACATATCTCCTTGTGTTTTTACTCAAATTCCTAGTGGGAGAGCTCTTTGGATGTAGAATTTAATTCCGCATCCAATGAGTACCCACACTGCATAATTTTGATGGACCCCGCTACCCCAAAAATAAGAAATACCTGAAAAAAAGTGATGATGACATCATCATAATGTTTTTTTTAGGTATTTCTTATATTTGGGGTAGAGGGGTCCGTCAAAAGTATGCAATGTGGGTACTCATTGGATGTGGAATTAAATTCCGCATCCAATGAGATCTCCCGCTCATAATTTGAGTAAAACCATAGGGAGATATATTGAAAGCACGAACAAAAAAGTAGTTTTTTTCATTCTTCCTCCAAAATTAATAACTATTATTTTATAATTGTAACTATTATTTTATTATTTTAAATTTTATTTTATTATTTTTCCTTAGGACGCCCATTTTAGACCTCAAATTTCCTCTAATTATATAGAAACCACAAGCTAAGCAACGGTATACACAAGTGCAAGAATTTGTATCAAGTTTGAACTAGAAAACGACCTTCCAAAGTAACTAGATATACAACTAAAAGATCAAATTGTGTCCCAAAATTAGAGTAAGAACAAATACTATTCAAACGCAACTTCTGCCATGACTATGGTCATTTGTGAAGGATGTCCCCAAAATTTCTCTCCATTAAGAGGATGGATTCAATAAGGTTGCAAACCAGAAAAGAGTAAAAAAAAGCAATGACAAACTCAAACAAAAAAAACAAAAACCCCCTAAAGATGGGGAAATCCATCCTCTAGAAAATGCTAAAACTGTAGGAACAGAGCCTATAGACTCAAATTCATGTCTTCAATCTCCAATGAATATTGTTGAACAAGGAGTCAAAATATGGGACCTCCCCACCACCAATCCCACTTCCCTATTCACCACACTAAGATGATGATTGGCCTACTCTTTCCCCCAAGGAGGGACAACAAAAGAATAGAAGGATGGAAAGATCACAAGGATGATATAGAAGAGGAAGCAACCAACAATAAGTTATTGGCAGTGCAATCTACCATAATCTAGGCCTTTACTTCAGGGGAAAAACCCAAACCAAATAAAGTATGAAGTTATTATCTTGGAAATATAGGGGGGTTGTATCCCTAATAAAAGAAATTCTCTAAACTCGTTGTCTGAAAATATTTCATGGTTCTGTTGCAAGAAACAAAGCTTAAAGCCAAGTTTTTTGCATCAGTAAATATAGGTATTTGGAAAAAAAATGAATGGTTTCTGAAGGAGGCTGTAGATTTCACTAGAGGACTAGCAATCCTATGGAACCCAGCCATTATCCACACAGATAATGATTTAAAATTGGATCATTGGATCTAACTAACTTGTGAAATAATCCAAACCAACCAATCATTTCAATTGTTTTGTGTGTAAGCCGCACACAATGCAATGGAAAAAGAAAAAATAAATGTTGGATCTCCCTTTCTGATTCTCTCACTTCATCACCTCCTAAGAATGGAATATTAGCAGGAGATTTTAACCTCGTCCTAAACAATAAAGAGAAAACATGTGCTTCTCTTGTTCTCGGCCCATGCAAAAAATAGGTAGAGGACATTATAACAAATTTGTTTTCTTTGACATCAAACCAAGAAGGGGTAAGTAGTAGTACACCTGGATGAACTGCAGAGCTGGAAAGACCCTTAGAATTTTTTGGGTCATTTTGACTAGTGGTTATTGAGTTTGTACTAGTTAATTGTTGAGATATCATATGAGATTCATAAAATGGGTGATTAATGATTATAAATGTGAGGCACCTGTAAAAGATTGTGCATTGTTATAAGAACAGATTTCCATAAGACGAAATCTCATTGATAGATTAGAATTTTTAAAAAATAATATAGTATTTGTATGTCAGGAATATTGCTCAATACTGAACCATCAAATTGTTGTGGTACCAGAGGTCCACTGTATGCTATTCCAAAGAGAGCAGGTGATATAGAGAAAGGAAAAGCAGGTTGCTGGATGACAGAATTGAGTAGTTGAGCCTGTAAAAATGCAACATTTGTGACGCTTCAATCAATGAAGCTTTTCTGAGCACCACTGGCTGAAGAACTGTATGTAGATGTAGTTCTACTAGCAGAAAACATGGCTATAGTTACCGGAACATTTCCTCCTATTGTGTTAGCATCTATTGCACTAACACAACTGAAAAAAGTTGCACCAGTAAAACGAAAACTAAAAATAGATCCATTTTGCAAAAGAAAAGGAAATATTACAATGCTGTAATTTGTTATCAGGATGTGTATTCATAATATTAAAGTTTTAAACTATAATTCAACAGTCCCTTGAATGTTGATTTAAATTTCCACCATACCTGAAATATTGGGCTCTTTTTTTGTGCTTATTAAGTTTGTTGTTGTGAATTAGACTTTATTTCTGGTGCATCCATGCATGCATTACCTTCCCTATTCTTTTCCCCATTTACATTTGTAGTAGTATAATCTCCATCAGCATGTCCTTTATCCTTTAGACAAGTCCACAGTAAGTCATGGCACCTACCTTCATGGCCTAGATAAGTAGTTGCAGATTGTTCCTATTAAACCATTTCCATATAGACCAGTTGAGCTTCCACATGGAGCAGCCCACAAGGGATTAAATTTCATCTGTCATTGGAAATCAATGAAGTGGGTAATATACGCATGTGTTGTGCAACACTTCCGTGAATGTCGTGTGGGGAATAGAAATGAGGGAAGTTGAACAAAAGATTTGAATATGCAATAGCTAAAACTTGACTGAAATGAATATATAGAAAGTCACCTAGGTAGGTAAACCAATATATAGAAGTTTGTAATTAAAGACTTTTCTTCATGCTATGATCTCTATATTTTTGTAAGCATATGAAATTTTTCTCAAACATGTGACAAAAAGCTGATCCTTGAATCCACTGACAAGTAAAAATTTCCTTTAACAAGTCATCATTTTGATTGTAGATCATCATGCCTCGCTTTCAAAATTACTTCGGATTAATTTTTACAGATCTTTTAATATCCAATGTTTCAATGCTTAAATAAGAATCAGTGATGTCATAGCGAAGAAGCATTGCTCGGTGCAATGGCCTAATTGAAAAGCACCACCATGGTTATCTTACAGCTTAGATGAACAATGTCCAAAGCAACAACTCATACCATTCTTCACATAAAATTAGAAACAAAAGCATTCCACGAAACAATTTTAAAACTTTGATGCCAGAATCCTTAAATAATAATCTATAATGTAATAAACATGCACTTATCATAGTCCATTGGATTCAATTTTAATGCTCTGTAAGCAATTTCAGAACAAATAGTTAGAAATAAATGTTGCATTAATGACATCTTAGTGCATTGATAGACTAGTTAGTTTTCAATTTTCAGTATATAGAGTGCTGATATAACACAAAGGTACATCCAACAGTCACTTAGAAAACTAGTCATATGTGATCTATAAAATTTTGCAGGCAACAGACTACTAGAGACTTGGGCTGAATATATGCATGTTGATCTGCATCCTCTAAACAATGCTAGAACATGTGAACCTAATAAGTACAGGGAATACCTTTGAACCATAACTGAAAAATTAGTTAAAAGAAAATAAAAGAAAAGAAAAATGGTTGGATAGGACTTGCCTCTTCTTGTGCTCTTCTTCATGTACAACTTCTTCCATAACTAGGTTTTCTGTAATTTCACTATCCACATGCATTGGGCCATTAAAGTTTGCAACTATGTGATTTTCTTGTGGATCAGATGTGATTTTTATCTCCTATGTTGCAGAACTGCTGGTGTCTATTCTTAGTTCTTTTTCCTCAGCAGTTGAATGGTTCTCTGAATCGATTTTGGTGTCATCCATCAAATCTATCACAGTTGGAACTAATGTTACTCCTTGAGGACTTACTTTCGAATCCATGTCTGGTAGGCCTTTGTTGGAATGGAAACAAAGATCTTGCTCACCAACAGCCAGTTTTGGTGACCAACAAAGATCTGAAATTGGCGTGGGTCCTTCTTCCTTTGTTTTAGAGCTCATTCGATGATGTTTTCTTTTCATATCTGCATACCTAAGATCATAATATGCTTCTCTATGATTATGCAGCTGATGAACCCAATTTTAGAACAAATTGCAATGTGATAGATAATATACCAAGTGATATTTGACATGGATGATAAAAAACCATGCCTGAAATTAGATCCAAACAGAAGAAACATGACAAACATCCTCTTTCTTATTTTTAACATATGATAAGGTCCTAGGGCATTATGTCTAGCAAAATTGAAATATCAGCAGTGCTTAATTCCTACTACCTAGGAGTCAATTTATCTTTAGTTGAACATTTATTTTTGTTCATATTCACTCATCAAACATGCATTGATATTTTGTAACAAACCAACATTTATGGTTTTATTTTCTATTTCCATTATTATTCCTATTTTTTTATTTTAGAAATCTGTTTATTTTGATTGCACCGAAGAGGTGCATTCTACATCCCAGTAGGGGAGAAATGTGTAACTCCTTCTATGCTCATCCTAGAGTTGACACGTGTCCTTTATAAAAAAAAATTGTTATTAAAAATAACATGTCGGCTTAAATTAAATTTAAATTATTTAGAATTACAAATTTATATAACAACATAAATTAGATAAACTAAAATCATAAACATTGGATTACACATTTCATCAACATTTCCATTCTAAAAAATGGTTTCCACATTAAGAGATTTGATCCCTCTCAGTGCTTGGTAGATCCCCTTTTAGATGGATCTATGATGGTAGTATCGAAAGTTCAGAGATGTTTGTGCCATTCATTGCTGGTTCATTTCTTTTAGATGACCTACAATTGCTATAATATTTTTAGTTTATTCTTTGCAGCATTTTGGTGCCTCCCCCTTTCCTGCTTATGAACCTGTTTTTGATTGGGAGAACGAGAGGTCCCACATCTTTGGACTGAGAACACCAGAAGTTCCACCAACTATATGTGGTAGGTTTTGTGTTTACTTGATTTAGTGGCAATATGCACTTGTCTTCACTTTCACATGAAGAAATTCTTTATGCTAATTTTTCAAAGGCCACGTCTTCTTGAAGTTCATAACTGATATCTTTCAATTGATATGCCATTGTTGTTTCTACCCGTATTTTTTGATATAATGTATCTGAATGGTTTTCAGTGGACTCAAGATATACATCAAGGCTTTATCTTTGGCCTTTCAAGTAGGTTTTGTTGGTGGGTTGAATGAGTAGAATAGCCATCCATCTCTCAGAGATTCATTAACTATGTAATAAAGCATGAAATGCAGAGATTGATTAGAATATATCATTCATTTTCAGCATACATGTTTTACTATTTCAAGTTATTACCTTTGGTATCTGTGATATTGAAACTCTCATCCTAATACACATATACATGTCTATATGTATGTCTTGTTACAACCATTTGAGGGGATTCATATATTGGAGAATGAGGTCCATTGTCACTTCAATGAAAGGACAATATGCACTTGTCTTCACTTTCACATGAAGGCATTATTTATGCTAATTTTTGAAAGGTCACATGTCTTCTTGAAGTTCATAACTGTGTTTACTTGATGTAGTGGAAATATGCACTTGTCTTCACTTTCACATGAAGGCATTCTTTATGCTAATTTTTCAAAGGCCACATGTCTTCTTGAAGTTCATAACTGATATCTTTCAATTGACATGCCATTGTTGTTTCTGCCCGTATTTTTTTATATAATGTATCTGAATAATTTTCATTTTTAGTGGACTCAAGATATAGATCAAGGCTTTATCTTTGGCCTTTCAAGTAGGTTTTGTTGGTGAGTTCAATGAGTATAATAACCATCTATCTCTCAGAGATTCATTAACTATGTAATAAAGCATGAAATGCAGAGATTGATTAGAATACATCATTCATTTTCAACATACATGTTTTACTATTTCAAGTTGATATATTACCTTTGGTATCCATGATATTGAAACTCTCATCCTAATACACATAGACATGTCTATATGTATGTCTTGTTCCAACTATTTGAGGGGATCCATATGTTGGATAGTGAGGTCCGTTGTCACTTCAACGAAAGGACAAGCTTCTAATATGCGCTGTTATGTTCCTATGAGAGATTTACTTTCTCAAATGGTAAGAAATTTTGTTTTAGTAAACTGATTGAAGTTTTCTGCCTCTTTCCATAGCCTTTTTATGGTACAATATGTTTATATCATAGAGAAAGGAGAGAATAACTGACATAGGATTTCTATTTCTAGTTCTTGCCCAATGAAATGCAAGATCTAAGTACCGTTCAATTTTTCCTGTTATGGGAGCAGTTGATTTGATTGATTTTTATTTAGTCAGTTACCTCATTTTGTTTCCTGTTCTTAGTTCATTATGACTAAATGTTCTTGGCACCTTGCTTATCTTCTGCATTGCCATTTTTGAAATAACATTTTGTTTCTTGTTCTTATTTCATTATGCCTGAATGTTCTTGGAACCCTACTTATCTGTTGCATTGCCATTTTTGAAATAATATATTGATGTCAGACCAATAATTTTTTAGCTTGGTTTTATTTTTGAAGATTGATTGATGACAAGATGCTTACGATAATATGCCAGGGTATGGTGCCAACACCGTGCTATGTTTTCTTTGGACTCCCCATATTCATCTGTTTGCCTACTTATTCAGTTGGAAAAGCTTGCAACTAAAGGATGAGTGACACCATCAATATACTCTCGTAAAGAACCTGTAAGTATGTTTCCATCAAATGTATCTTCCTTTTCAATTGTTTCCTTGTTTGATGAAGTTTACTTAACATTCTTCGCTTAGTGCTAAATTTTTCAGCATGGCCATGTCAGTGGCAGTGTTTCTTGATCTTGAATTTTGGACTCATATATTTATGCCAGTATAATTTATATGTTTTGTTTCAATTAGAGTTTTCCTTGAATAAATGGAAGCTGTCTTTCTCTTTGAAATATCATATAAATCTTATATTCTTCCCGATGTGACATTCCATTGATGTTCTATTCTAGTGCCTTTTGCTTTAGAGGATGGTTGAACAATTTTTGTTTTTGTTTTTCGTAATTAATTAATATCTTTGTCTTGTTGAATTTCAAAATTCTTCAATATGTAGTTTTTAGATACCACGAAATTCTCCAAACTTTCCCAAGTATCTGTGTCAAGACTTCTACATTTCTATGTTGAGTTTGAGGATTTTGAGAAAACCCAAATGTAGCCGTCTCCTGTGAGGATTTTGATACATTGTTGATACATATATGTAACCCAAGAAATGCACCAGAGAAGACGACAAATCTGATATCATTTTCTGCAAATTTTTGTTGTTAGGTCTCATATAGTGGTACACTTATGGTTGCTAGGGAATAATGATTTTTGCAATTCCATTAAGACAATTTCTTGAGTTTTTTTCAAAATTCCTAGAAAAGGTTTATGGATTTCATAACCTGCTTGATCATATATTGTGAACTTATAAAATCTATCATCCTTTGCTGACCATTAGATACTCAAAGTTGTGTATTGATCCTTTTTACCATTATAGAGGACTTTGTAAGTTAGGTTCCCAAATTCTTAAAGGGTGCTAGCTCAATGGAAGAGCACTCACCTTACAAGTAGGAGGTTGGTGGTTCAATTCCTCCATGCCCTAATGATATTATAATACCAGTTAAAAACAACTATATTAGTAAGCAAAAAATAAGAGACAAGTGACCAAACAAAATAACCAAAATTTGTATATAAAACTACTAAAAATGACTAAATTAGTGACAAAAAATGAGAGAAGAGAAACTAGGTATTAACAAAGGATGCAACACGTGGCACTAATGATGAAGCCAAACATGGCATTGATATGGTATGAAAATAACATGCGAAACTAGGCATTGAAAATGATGTAACACGTGGCGCTAATGATGAATCCAAACATGGCGTTAATATGGTAGCAAAATAAGATGTTACTTTGGATGAAAAACATGGAACTACATAGGAAGAAAAATATGGTGCAACAATAGAAGCAATATTTGGCATCATTTTGGTAGTGAAACATGATGCAAAAAAAGAAGAAAAAATTAGTGCAAATTTGGAAGCAAAAATTGGCACATATTTGGAAGTGAAACATGGTGCAAAATGGGATGCGAAAGTGGTAGCGAAAATGGATGCAATATTGGATGCTAATTTGGATGCTAACATGGTGCTATTAAGGATGCAAATATGGTGCTAATGGGGATTCCATTTAAGAAGCAAAAGAGGATGCTTTCTAGGATGAAAAATAGGAAGTTATTTTGGAAGCAAACCTCGACGTTGTTTAGGGAGCAAAGTTGGACGCTATTCTGGAAGCAAAAAAATAGACGCTATTTTGGATGTCATAAAGGATGCTATCTAGGAAGAAAAAAAAGACACTTTTTGAGATGCTTTAAGTTTTGTCCATGATGAATCCCATTTAGCGTCTAGTTTGACCACTCAATGTAAAAAAAAAGTACACTAAAAAGGAACGCTAAATGGGATGCTAATTCCAGGATTTGTTTTAGTGAAGGAGTTCCATGTGCATGTCGACACCTCTTCTATTGCAATGGGGGTTGTGCTTGCGCAACTAGGTGAGGGTGACCTAGATCACCCGATCGCATATGCTAGTAGGAAGTTTTTGTTTGCTTAACAAAATTACACAATGACTGAAAGAGAAGACTTGGCGATGGTTTATGCCTTGCAAAAGTCTAGGCCTTATTTGTTAGGTGGTCACTTCAAGATATTCACCAATCATTACTCCTTGCAATATTTGGTCAATAATCCTATGTTGGGGGGGAAGATCTATCGGTGGCTATTACTTTTCAAGAATTTGACTTTGAAATAATTGTGAATCTAGGACGGTTGAATGCTGGTCCTAATCACCTATCTCGCATTGAGACCAAGGAAGAACCTACCAATATTGATGATAGATTTCTAGATGTGTAATTGTTCTGTGTAGAGATAGTTGATGACCACTTTTCTCCAATCATTCAGTTCTTGGCAACAAGAGATGCTCTAGAGGACATGTCGACTAGTCAAAAGAAGTAGTTGGTAGTAAAGGCTTCATATTTCTAGCTGATTATTGGGAAGTTATACAAGCTTGTACCAGATGAAATCTTATGACAGTGTATCCTACCGCATGAGCAGGGACCCATTCTAGAAGAAGTACATGCAAGAATTGCGGGAGGTGACTATGGAGGAAGGGATACTACACGAAAGGTGTTGTGCACCAAGCTATGGTGGCCTACATTGTATAATGATGCCACAGACTATGCACGGAGTTGTGATGTCTGCTAGCACATCGGTAAACCATTGCGGCGAGATGCGATGCCACTTGTGCCACAGGTAACTCTACAACCTTTTGATAAATGGGTCATGGATTTTGTGGGTCCAATTAATCCACAGGGGAAGAGGACTGGTGCATGATGCATCATTACTATAACTGACTATCTGACCAGGTGTGAAGAGGCCGCACCAGTTGTGGATTGTACCGCTGTGACAGCAGGGAAGTTCATATTTGAGAATATTGTGACACGGTTTGGGTGTCCCAGGATATTGATGAGTGACTAGGGCAGTCATTTTATCAACTGCACTATGAGAATGCTAACTGAGGAGTTGCAGGTGCAACATAAGAAAAGCACACCATACCATCCACAGGTGAATGGGATCGTTGAAGTGTTCAAAAAAAATTTGGAAACAGTGTTGAAAAAGGTATGTAATGCTAATCGTGATGACTAGGAATTGAAAATTCTAGTAGTGCTATGGGCCTATCGCACCACTTGTAAATGACTGACAGGACAGAAAACATTTAAGCTGGTATATGGGAAAGAGGCAGTCATTCCCATGGAATACATTGTTCCTAGTTTGCGCATCAATGCGATGACCAGCATGGATGATGTAGAAGAATTAGAAGAGCGCATTGCGCAATTGATATAGCTTGAAAAGTACCTCTTTATTGCAGGATTCCATCAGCATGTTGTGAAGGATCGATAGGAGGCGTGGCATGATCGCCACATTAATAATACATAGTTTGTGGAAGGAGATTTGGTGTTGTTATACGACAACAATTTCATGAAGCATCTAGGTAAGTTACAGATGCCCTGGTTAGGCCCGTATCTTGTTCATTCCATTACTTTTGGAGGTGCAATTTAGTTACAGCAATTAGATGGTGCGGTACTACCGACGCTCATCAATGGGAGTCACTTAAATCCCTATAGGATGGGGTCAGAGCTGCACACCACTTGAGGAATTGTGGAAAAAAAATAGAATATTTTGTTAGATAGCAGCAAGGTGAGCCTAGGGGAAGAGAATGCGCAAGGATAGGAGTTAGTAGTGACGGAAGGGAGACCACCTGTGACAGTCATAGGGCTGTGGGTTGGTCAAATCAGCAATAAATGCAGGTAGTTAAAATAGTTAGCGTATGGCACTTGTTGAAGCGACACGCATTAATGGATGATCCAACCGTTAGTAGGGTGAGATTGCCAACGAATTTGGTGTCATTACTACTAGATTTGGTCATGATGGACACGGTGGATTTGGTAATGATGGTTTTGAATTGGGAAGTGGCTATAAAAAGTGCATGAGATGCGAGAGGAAGGCATTGTTCAGAGAAGTTCAGTTGAGTGAGAAAAGTGTTGAGCTGAGTACAGTTGAAGAGTATTGAGTGCGAGCTGCAGAGTAGAAGTGCAGAGTCGTCGGGTGCATAGTAAGGTTTGGGGAGTACAACATGCTAAACCACTTCGACGCAATTGATATTTCTAGTGATCAATAATCCCCCATTTAGCCCACGGTCATTGAGGAAGAAGTCATGAAGCTAAGAAGCTGGTAGGCTCTTCGTCGATCCCCAAAATAAAGCGATAGGCTCAGAAATCCAGTTCCACGCTGCCATAGAAGAGGCACACCCACACTATGGTTAGAGTGCAAGGAGAGGGGACTGCATAGACTGGGCCATCAAGCTCAGGAGATCTAGAGTTTGCAGCACCCAGAGGTGTCTCTTTCAATGATATCCTGGGATATGTCGCTCCAATGTGTCTGGGAGTGAAGCCGAGGAAGCCCACAAAGAACCAGAAGTATCCACCCAAATTGCCGTTGCTGCCGGAAGGGATGACTTGCTTGGTAAATATCATCCTCACCTTGATCACGATGAATTTTGAGGACCACAATTTTCTATTGCTAAAATATGTCAGGGATGAGCCTTATGAATCAGTTCCGACGGGGCCTCGTGAACCGATTCAGATAATTCCTCAACCATGGGTGAGAAGGTTGAATAAATCTAGATTATTGGGGCTCATTAATAAGCCCCACTTTTGGAAACTGAACAAAGCTCATGCATGCGTTAAATGAATCTTGGCCTGCTTTCATGATGGGACGCTTTGGTTGAATGAGCCCATTCCTATCACGATTGACTTAATTGTGAGCATTACGGGCTTGCTGAAGGCTGAGGAAGATCTGGCGCAGTGTATCTAGGGGAAGGATACTGACAAGAAGCTTTCCAAGAAGCTGAAGGAGATATTTGGCTTACAATGTGATGATCATTCCTATAGTATCGACAACATTAATTCACAGGTGGTGCGTATCGGGGCGTGCATTTTGGTGAGCAAGATTGTCTAGGGGAATTGACCAGTCTAGTGCAACTCAGGCATGGTTTCCTATGCATAAAGATGTGTAGAAGGCATGCAAATGAACTGATCCTTGTTTTTTCTCAACTAGTTGCTCGACAATGCTCTTGCTGCTGAAGCTGGGTGGCCATTTTCTTATAGTTGGATCTTAATTATCATTGCGCTTGTCGATGCAATGAATATTATCAACCGATGGTAGTCGATGCGATGAAGGTGTGCCGAGGAACATATTATCAAAACTTATGGTGGGTTGAGGAGCCCAGTCAACAGATAGACTATGCGATCCATTTTTGGTTCTATTGGGAAGTGCTGCAAGCCATAGCTGTCAAAGTTCCCCGCTTATCCAGTTACGTAGCAACCAAGTATCAGCGGCTCATTCAGTTTGCTATTGGGCCTCACTCCATATATATCCAGGCACGATGGGACCCTGATAAGCAGTGGCTACCTTTTGCCTATGAAGTCACTAATGAATAATTGGATGCTATCATTTAGGAGTGGTCGGATGAATGGTGTAGCCCCGCGAGCTAGGAGGAACTCTCTAAGGAGCCACCAACTGATGCCATGGATGAGCCTGTTCAAAAGGAGCTAAGTGTTCATGACTCCGATAATGAATCATTGATGGATCCTGAGGCCGAATCACAGCGCATGCGGGAGGAAACACGAACCAAATGGTGCCAAGAATATGACGCGAGAAGCGATACCCGATCAGGGATGGAAGACCAACTGCAATGGATTATCAAAGAGGTCAGTGACTCCTCTCAGGCTGTGGTACAAGTGATATGATATTCCAACCAAGAAGGGTTTGATGCAATAAGAGATCAGTTGAATTCCATTTATGATGTTGTTTCTAGGATGGAACCCAAGAGAACTATGATGCAGGAATTCCTGTCGATCAACAATAAGCTGTAGGCTAGGAGTTGCATTAGGTAAGCGTGCAGCTAGCAGAAGAGAAGGTACAGGAGATTGAGGCATTGAAGGAAGCATAGGTCGAGCTGCAGCATAAGGCTGCCGAGGAAATCACCGAGTTAAAGAAGGATCAAGACTACCTTATCATTGAGAAGGCACAGTTGTGCACAAGCTGTGGCAAGGTTGAGCAAGTTTTTGATGAGGCCTATCCATACATATTTGAGAGAATGACTGAGCTTACTATAGTCTCTAATTCCAAGCAACTTGGGGAGGTTATTATCCATCTCCAAGACACCAATATTCTACTTAATTCCCTGATCCATCTAGAGACTCCGCTGGAGAAGGTTACCGAATGGAAGGATACTATTGAGGAGATAGCAGCCCAGTTTGAGACAACAGAGCAATAAGCAAAGACAATCATGAAGGCAATGACGCAATTCTGGAAAAGCATTGTCCAAGATGAACAGCTCGACCAGTTGACTCTGTAGGTGCAAGAAGTTGAAGGACAGTCGATGACACTGAAGACGTCGCTACGAGCACTACCGTTCATGGTGTAGACCACATGGGATGAGGAGTTAAAGGACCTATAGTAGAGAGATTCACATGGCCAGGAATACCAACAAAAGTGTCGTGCCCAGTTGGATGAGTTTCAAGAAGTTGGTGGGAAATTGGCTGTCAAAGTAGTCGCAATGCTGCAGACGGTGCAAGAAAGTTGGAATATGGTCGATAGTAAGGCTGGGGAAGTGCATCCCATGCAACAGAATTTTCTCAACTATCAAAGCGTGGCCGAAAGATTCCATCTCTAGGTTCGAGAGATCTCGCAGCAGTTTGAATATTTCAAGGACAAGACATCAACATATACCCTGTCAACCTAATGTGGCTCGAGGATGAGCCACAAGACTGTGTTGGGGGCCTGTTGGAAAGGGTTTTGGGTAAGTGATTTGCACAGTGTCACAATAGCTACACAAGCTCATGTGACACTGCACAAGGCTAGATCACCGTGATGGGCAGAAGAATAACCATTTTTTTAATGTATTAATTGAACACATATTGTGGACATAGGTCATTAGTTGTTATAATTTAGTAAGAAGTGGACCTTTGATGTAAAGGTGCAAGCCTATATATAGAGATAGCTTTTTAATTGTAAGAATATATAGGTTAGAGAGAAGAATCATGATCAAGGCGATACAAGTCCAAGTCAATATCTCATAGTGGTCAATCTATTGTGATTTGTCTGTGGTCTTGATGAGTCTTCTATTTTGAAAAATCTATGATCTGTCTGTGTCAAATACTGAATTTTGGGATGTAATTGGTCTCCTACTATCGAGAAGAATTATTTGTTTTGGATCTGTTGCAAAGAACTAATATGACATGATCGTTGTTTCCCAAATGTTGTCTTCTATTTTCCTATTTTCTCTGTTGTAATGATAATGAGAAGTTTATTGAATCTATTTATGATGTTGTTGCAATGAACTGATGATGCGATCTATTCCAAGTCTGTCGTAATTTTGATGAATGATG
This sequence comes from Pseudotsuga menziesii, assembly GCA_001517045.1. Lineage (NCBI taxonomy): Eukaryota > Viridiplantae > Streptophyta > Pinopsida > Pinales > Pinaceae > Pseudotsuga > Pseudotsuga menziesii. The sequence continues at coordinate 593,613 of LPNX011144307.1, forward strand.
ATGAAGCTTATTAAAGTTGTTGTATGAATGATAATGTTGCGATAACACTACTGCAATAAATGAATGATGCAATCTGTTAGATCTATAGTTGTGAATATTAATTGTGATAATTGTCTTAGTTCTATCAAGTGACTTACAGTAATGTGATAGTTATTTGCTCGAAGCTACAGATGCCATATCTTCCCTTGTTACTCCCAGAAACTTGGTTCCAATAGCTCTCCCTTAAACATCTTAGGTGAGACTTTGTGCACTCCGCGGATGTTGCTGGTTAGGGTAAAACCTATCCGGGCCTGTGCTCAAGGAGATCGTGCTGTTTGGGCATTGACAGAGTGAGAACCGCTGTCGATGAGGCTTTGTTGGTGAGTTTCTTCCAACATCTCACAGTATGGTTATGGATTGGAATTTGATTTGGGGTCTGCAACTGGTTCTAGTTTTGCAGCTAATTCTAAGTCTGTATCTGATTCTGGTTCTGCAGCTAAGGAATGTTCCTAGCCTGCCATCTTGTGATTAGTTGTGGGAATTTTTTGATAGTATGATCAATCACCATGCAATATGTACACGAGCACTGCAAGTGTGGGAAATCCCTCTGGTAGTGTCCAAATACCCCACAATTATAACACTGGACTGATCCGCGACCTTGTCCTCCTCCTCTTTCAAATCCTCCTCCTCTTCCTCCTCTTCCTCCACGGAATTCTCCTTGTTGCTAATACTGTGATTGAGCCATCTGTTGTGGTAGGGGATTCAGCTACTACTGAACATAATGTGCAGCTTGAACATACTGTGGTTGTGGATGAGGCATCGCCATCTGATTGTACTATGCCTATGGCTATGGAGGTATAAATTGCATCGGCTGCAGTGGTGTAAACTGCGGTTGAGGTCGATATTTTACTGCCTAAGGCTGCAGCTATGTTTGCTGTACTGCATGATGATATTCACCTTGCACAAAGTATGAATCATATGTTCTTTCCTGCAACATATCATATGCATGACAGTCTTTGTCTTCATGTCCCACTGATATGCAAAAGGAACAATATAGGTTGGTTGGTTTTGACACTATCTTCTACATGTAGTTGCACTCTTCATGTTGGTGCCCATAGACTTAACATATGCGGCACCATGGTACACTGCCACAACTTAATGGGTTCGGCGCTCTTGAGACAAAATAATTTTGGAAATTGGGGTAGTTATCTTTGGTGTTCCCGTCTGGATGACAACGAGTGCACCAAATATCATCGCAATCCTCTTTCACCTTCTTGATGTCTTGTAACTAAAGCATTAAATTTTCTTGCTGTGCATGGATTTGATTCATACCAACCACATTCTCTCCAATAGGTGAGGCTTCTAACTTCATCGCAATCTCCAGATCCTCGCTCTGTGTTGTGATCTTCTACTGCATCAATGGTTGTTGGATATGAGGTACCAAGGATGTGATAAACCACTCTTTATGCTGAACATTACTTATATCAAAGCTAACCCATTCCATCAACATCATAAATCTTTGATCAAAATCCCAAACAGTCTCATTCAGAAACTGCTTGATCTATTTCAACTTGGTAATGTGATATCTTTCAACTTGGTAATGTATTGCGCCTCCAATTCAGGATTCCAAAATTCTTCAATTAGTCCCTTTTGAACTTCATCCAATGTTTTTTCTCGGGTCCCCGCAGGAACCTATATAAATTTCATGTACCAATCTAGGGAACGACCCTACAGAGTAGTCTCTAGTTGGCCCTTCTTAACATCATCATCCGTGGCTTGTCTAACAATCCATATTGCATCACAAAGGAACCAATACTTCTCAGGATCATCAGTCCCGTTCCTGTGGAACAATGGTAACTTTGTGTCGTTGCCCACCATCCTGGGCCTTCTTCTTGCAGATGTTGACCTACTACTAGATTGTTGTTGACATGTCAGGAAAGTTGACATGGAATTTTTGTTTCTCCCTGGTTTTGAAGTAGTACGCGGAGGCATGGGAATGATGCTATTGGGGTTTTATCTTACTACTGTCCTGGGTGTTTTCTGGGTTTGGTTGTCCTCTTCATCATTGTATGATTACTTTCTCCTCTGTGGTTGTCCTTCACAGTTTTTCATTTTGATAGCAGTAGGACCTTCCCCTATCCTTTGCCTTTTCTCTTGTCGAAACCTTTCTCCTCCCCTTGTACAACCACTTTCTTCCTCATATTCCATCACAGTCTCACCGAAACTTTCACCCATCAACCCTTTATCTTCCCATCTGTCTCCCCCCTTTACTCGTGGTATCCACTACCTCTGCACACCAGATCTCTACTACTCTAGGTGCATCTTCAGTATTCCCTTTTCACAAATAAGAACTTTAATTAAAAATTGGAGTGATAATATGAACCTACCTCTAGTTCTGTTGAATAATTCTCTTTCTGCTTCGGTGTAATACTTAGTAGTGTCAAATACAAACTCAGTAATATATCCTTCGAGGATACTATCTAGCTAGACTTCAATAGCTCACGATACTTTATTGTCGGTTTCTTGCAGCTCCTGGATCAATTCAAGGGTCCAGGATGCTGGTTCTCCTCCTTGGAAATTTGTCTTCTTGTATGTGAAATGCACCAACCACTGGTACAGTATGATGGGAAACTCACAAAAAAATACTCATAAGGACCTTCGTGTATGTAATTTTCCAACCACTTTTCTATTGTAAATCCAAGGTTCTGATTTTCTGCTTCAGCAAATTATCTCAAATTTTCATCAAACCAATATTGAATCTCTAGTTGCATCGGATGCCACATCTAATATTTAGTTTCTGATCACACTGAATGCCACATACCCTCCTCTTAGTCGCAACAAGGTCTCGACAACGGAACAATTTGTTGGCTCAAATCTCAACCAAGAAAACCTAGTCGACAGGGGTCCCACTTTGTCAACACTTGACTCACCGTGATCTCCCTGAGCATCAACCCAGATAGGTTTTACCCTGTCCAGCAACACTTGCAGAGCAGATGAGGTCTCACCCGAGATGTTCAAGGGAGGGCTGATGGAACCAAGTTTCCGTAGTATAGAAGAGGATTATGGAATCGACAATTTATGGTCTTAATGAATAGAACATATCAAATTCTTTAACATAACCATTCATCATTGCATAACATTCATTTTTAATGGTAACATATCTATTAGAGTGAAAATAGATCTAAAAATATAGTAGCATTCATAAATAGTAACCATCGCATCATAGATCCATATTTTAGATTCACTTAGCATTCATGATTGAACTTTGCAGTAACAAAAATACATAAAAGATAACAGAAGATAACAATGATTCAATTCAACATCAGTCTTATCATATTACATCTGTGCAATCAACCACAGATCAAAACATATAACAATTCATCTCCAGATTGATACCTCAGATGTCAATGATAAACTTGATATCTCCCATAGTCATCTATCAATTGGTATATTCATTCACAATTATTCTTTCTATATATAGGCTTGCACCTTTACATTCATTGTCCACTTCTAACTAACTCCTAACTGATTTAACTGACTAATGACCAATATCCACAAAAAATGGTCAACAAGTACAACAAGTGACATAAAAAAAAAGAAGAAGTCTATCTTCCACCTATCGCACCATCTTTTTCTTGCACGGTGTCTTCTGAGCTTGTGCAACATCCACAATGCTATACAACTTACCCCAACCCCTTTCCAATAGGTTGCTTCCTCATAAATACCTAATTCCCCACTTCAAAGTTCCTTTCATTGCAATATTGATATGCTTGTTGTTTCATCATGTTTTTTCCTATAGCTAAGTTATCATTCAATAATTGGAGAGCCTTCCATTGGTGCTAGATGTGATCCTGCACTGCTTAAATATTAAGTTTCCCTCTCAAGCATTATAGATGGATGGAGGATGATTCCCACAAAATTCCATAAATGGGGACCATTTAGATTAAGTATGGAAGGAAGTGTCCTACAAACATTATGATAAAGGTAACCATTTGACCCACTTAGACTATTTGTTAGATGCAAAGCAACACAAATAAATTTCTAGACATTTGTTCATGGGCCTAGCTTGTGGCTTGAAACATTGAGTTTCAAAAAAAACCGAACACATCTTTCTGGTGATTTATTGATTTGTCTTTTCGTATAAATTATGAATAAGCTAATTTGTTCACAATCTCATTTTTCTTATTATATTGTTGTTAGTAAGATGAGTTGTATTCAATTTAAGTAGCTAAACAATAAAACAACTTGAGGCAAAAATTACTAGTGAAAATTGGATCTCTATCACTCACATTTATCTTGGGGTTCCCATGTAGATTCTAAAATGATTTCATGAATGTTGCAACTATTGTACTTGTTTTAAATGGATGAGAAAATTGGAAAAAAAGTGTATACATTATGGTTCAATCCACCACCACCATGATGAAATTCTTCTCCCCAAACTTTGTTATACATGTGATAAAATTCATGAATACCTCTTCCCAACATTGACTTGGTATGGGAACAATTGTATAAGAGATGGGGCCTTGACCATCTCTCCTTTGTTTTGTTGGAAAAACAAACACTCCATCACAAACTTTTGAACCTTAATTTTAAGACCTTACCATAAAAAATCCTTCTTAATGCTATGATATGTTTCCAAAAATATTGAGTGTCCAATTATAGGAGAAGTGTGCAATTCAAAAAGACCTTCTATTAGAATTGATATTTTAACTATATATGATCCTTATAATAGAGTGAAACTTTATTCCACACAAATTTATTTGATGCAATAGGGTATTTTATAGTTGTTGAATGAACTTCCATGTATTTTGGTAATGAAGCTATTCCATCCTTCCTTATTTCATCCAATCAACTCGTATAATAAACATAACGCAAAGTAATGCCTTAGTGTCTTCTTTTTCCCTTAAAATTGCATAATATCACCACATTCTCTTTCCCCCTTTTCACCTATAACTTCAAATTCATAACCTAAAATCCATGTGAATCATTTTTTGTACTCTTTTGAATATAGTCATTGTGAAAGGAATAAATGTAGACTATTGTGACTAATGTTTACCTTCAAGTGTCTTCCTATTAAGTTAGGGTACCATTGCTTAACTAAATGAAGTATGGGTAGCATTTCCTTCTCATAAATGGGTTTGCGTGTGCTATTTATTTTAATTTGGTGTCTTTTAAAGGTAAGGGACCTTCATTCTACATTAAAATTGCACCAATATCATGGCTTGAGGCATCACATTCCATAATAAGTTTCCTTGGGATTTCATACATGGAAAATATATCAGTTTCTACACATGGCTTCCTTAAATTTATTAAAATCTTCGATTGCTTCTTGAGTCTAATAAAAAGGCATACTTTTTCCATAATAATGTTAGAGGTATTGTCATTTGATCATAGTTATTTAAAAAATTGCAAAAATTGCCCGTCAATCTTAAGAATCCCATAATATTATTCATGGTGTTGGAAATTGACCATTCCATCATAGCTCTATTTTTGTTATGGTCCACCTTGACAACCTCATGAGATACAATATTCCTCAAATATTTCAATTCTTGAAACCAAAAGCCACACTTGAAAGGCTTCAAAAATAGGTGTGGATCCTCCAATAGTTTTAATACCATGTCAACATGCTGTACATGTTCTTCCCAAGATATGGTGTAAATCAGGATATTATTAAAAATTACACCACAAATTTTATGAGGAATTACGTGAAAAGAGAATTCATCAAGCTTTCAAATGCAAAAGGTGCAATAGTGAGCCCAAATGAAATCACCAAAAAATCATAATGACATGCATGTGTTCTAAGGGTTTTTTTGGGGATGTCTTATTGTCATGTCCCCATATTTTGCATGGTTTAAAAATTGCCTAAGTCACCTTAGAAAAATTATTAAAAATTATTAATGGTGACAAATAAGGGGAAAATTCCTAAGTATGGTTGCTAAGGATTAATTGAAATTAATTGTAGCCTCAAGAGATACAATATTCCTCAAATATTTCAATTCTTGAAACCCAAAGTCACACTTGGAAGGCTTCACAAATAGGTGTGGATCCTCCAATAGTTTTAATACCTTGTCAACATGTTGTACATGTTCTTCCCAATATTTGGTGTAAATTAGGAAATCATTAAAAATTAACACCACAAATTTTATGAGGAAGTACTTGAAAAGATAATTCATCAATTTTTCAAATGCAAAAGGTACAATAGTGAGCCCAAATGGAATCACCAAAAAATCATAACGGAATTCATGTGTTCTAAAGGTTGTTTTTGGGATGTATTATTTTCATGTCCCCATATTTTTCATGGTTTAAAAATTGCCTAAGTCACCTTAGAAAAATTGTTAAAAATTATCAATGGTGACAAATAAGGGGAAAATGCCTAAGTATGGTTGCTAAGGCTTAATTGAAATCAACTGGAGCCTAAATAATATTTCCTAAGCAATTTTAATGGGTAATGTGACCCCCAAAAGTCCCATTTTGAATGTATGGAGGAGAAAATAATTTATTTGGGATTAAAATCAAGAATCTGGCAATAATATCATTAAAGATAAAAAATTATAATTATTCGCTAATGAAGATATTATATTATTATGGGTTGATGGAAAATTAGCCAAAATGATTATTACATCCAATTGGAGAAAATAGTATAATTAATTATTGAGTAATTGTGTCAAAGGGTGCACAATGAAATGGTTAAGGAATTTAGAGGGTGCATTTATGAAAGTCGGAATGGTTATAGGGAACCCTCATGAAGTTAGCGGAACAATAATTACCCAGTGCATGGTTTTGGGTGTTCTATAGTATTTTTCCATGGTATTGGAAAAAGGTGATAATGGAACATGGTTTTAATTTCCCCATGGTATTTATCCATGGCATTGGATACTTTTCAAGTATAAAAGGAGGCAAATGTGAATGGAAAAGGCATTCCTTTTGATATTGTTTATTTGGATGGGAAGCTTAGTGCTATCTAGTCTTTGGTGATGCTCCTATTGAAAACAATTGGGTGATGGCCCCCTTCTACATCTAAGTAAAAAATGAATTGGTGAAGTGGAGAGGAGCATTCAGTTCATTTCATTGTGCTTCAATTAGATTTTTCCTATGTTTTGCTCCAATATTGATGTTGGAGATTGTATGATCACGCCCTTTGCTGGTGGTGATCATACCATCATATTAGTGTGTCCTTGTTAATTTCATACATCTTATACATACGTTATTAAGTGTTCCTTGTGCTAAGGTTACACACTCCCATTGTCTTCTTGCAAGTATTTTGTGTAGAAGTCAGTTAGTTAGACCATTGTTTTATGTGGGAGTATTTTATGGCACATTGATCGTTCTCTCTCCCATTTCTATGTATTCATCTATGCTGATGCTATAATTTCTGATATGAGAAACCGTTATGTTGTACATGGTCCATTCCGATCCATATAAAATAATAAATCTCTAGTTTTTCTCCAATGTCTCTCTCTTATGTTTCTAATGTCCAAATATTGTCATTTTATAAGTCTCCTTCTGTTTGGATAATGAATGTATATCCTTAAGTATGATAAATGATTCATTATGATAATAAACCTGTTTTTGTTCCCATATTCAGATCCACCCTTATAAATAATGACCCTTATCATATATGTGTAATTATGCCTCAAACCATATTTCATACATGGGGTGTACTTGGATTGGCCTGGTGTGCATTTTTGTGCTGGACATGAAAAATTGGGAAACCATATCAACAACTAATCTGACAATATTGGATTTCACTGTAGATGGAACATTTTATAGAAGGAACCATAAACCTGATTTTATGTATTAGTTAATTTCCTTGGTTGAATGTACAGTTGAAAACTCTATTCATTGTATTTATTTCCCTACAATAAAAATTTGAGGGACGACAACAAATAATTTCCATGAAAATTTCTTTGATATCTCAATTGTGAATTTAATAGTGATTATAAAAAATGACTGGTTGAGTCTCTAAATTTATGGAAATGATGCTTTAAATCATCCACTTGCAAGCTTATGCTTTCAGAAAATGGTGGAGCATTTTTTCGTCAAGGTGAAAAATCAAGCTGAATGGGTGATTTGGAACAAAAATCTCTACTTGATAAGAGGCTTGTTTCCAAATATGAGTTGATGGAGAAGTGAATAAATCATCCACCTACAAATTTATGGTCTCATATTTTTTTTAGTCCTCACAAGTGAGAAATCGTGGGCCTTTTCCTATGGCAATTTAAGCCATATTTAGGTGCAAAATAGGTTGAGTGGCTATTTTGGCAGGCCATTATTATCTTGACCATAGACTATTTTTCAAAAAGGAGGCGATCATAAAGTGTGTAAATCACCCACCTATAATATGATGTTTTCATACAAAAATATCCCATATAGGTGAGAAATGGTGGGCATTTTCCCAAATCTACTTAAGCCATTTTTTCAATACAACCAATTTTGCCAATGGTGAGCATTTTTCTGTCAGGTTGTAAAACAAGATGAATGGGTGATTTGGAAGGAAAATATCTCCTTGAGAAGAGTTTTTTTTTCAAATATGACTCAATGGACAAGTGAATATATCATCCACCTAGAAATTTATTCTCTAATAATTTTTTTATCCCTTACAGGTGAGAAATTGGGGTCATTTCCTAAGGCCATTTAGGCCAAATTTAGGTGCAAAATAGGCTGAGTGTTTGTTTTGGTAGGCCAATATTTTCTGGACCATAGACATTTTTAAAAAACTTATCCAATGGGTAAGTGCACCAATCATCCACCTACAAGATGATTCTTTCATAGAAGTTTTATCCCTTGCATGTGAGAAATTGTGGGAATTTTACCAGGGCTACTTAATCCCTTATTTCAATACTTAGCCATTTTTTCCAATGGCAAGCATTTTGTTGTCAAGGTGCAAAACATGCTAAATGGTTGTTTTGGAGAAAAAAAATATCCTTGATAAGAGACTTGTTTTCAAAAACAAATCGATGTACAAGTGAATAAATAATCCACCTACAAACTGATTCTCTAATAATATGTTTATCCCTCACAGGTAATAAATGGTGGGATTTTTTCTAAGGTCATTTAGGTCAGTTTTAGGTGCAAAATAGGTTGAGTGGATATTTTTGCAGGCCAATATTTTCTTAACCATAGACATTTTTTCAAGATTGAGCCAATTTTCAAGTGCAAAAATCATCCACCTACATGGTTATGCTTCCATAAAAATATTATCCCTCCCAGGTGATAAATGGGGAGAATTTTCCCAAGGCTACTTAATCCCTTTTTTCAATACTTAACCTATTTTTCCAATGGTGAACATTTTTCTGTTAGGGTGCAAAACAAGCTGAATGGGTGATTTCAAAGAAAAATATATCCTTTATGAGAGACTTGTTTTCAAATACGAGTCAATTGAAAAGTGAATAAATCATCCACCTACAAATATATGATCTCATAATTTTTTTATCCCTCACTGGTGATAAATTGCAGACATTTTCCTAAGTTCGTTTAGGTCATTTTTAGGTGCAAAAACAGGCTAAGTTGCTATTTTGGCAGGACATTATTTTATGGTCCATAGACTTTTTTTTTTAAATTGATCCAATGGGTAAGTGAAAAAAAGATGCACCTACAAGATGATTCTTTCATAGAAATTTTATCCCTCACATGTGAGAAATGGTGGGCATTTTACCAAGGCTACTTAAGCCTTTTTTTCAATAATCAACCAATTTTTCCAATAGGAAGAATTTTTTTTCGGTCAGGGTGAAAAAGAGGATGAATGGTTGTTTTGGAAGGAAAATATCTCCTTGACCAGATACTTGTTTTCAAAAATGAGTCGATGGACAAGTGAATAAATCATCCACCTACAAACTTATGCTCTCACAATTGTTTTATCCGTCACAGGTGAGAAATGGAGGGCATTTTACTAAGGCCATTTATGCCAATTTTAGGTGCAAAACAGGTTGATTGATTGTTTTTGGCAGGCCAATTTTCTTGACCATAGACATTTTTTCAAAATTGAGATGAAGGTCAAGTGCATTAATAATCCACACACAATAACATGCTTTCATAAAAATCTTATCCCTCATAGGTGATAAATGGTGGGAATTTTTCCAAGGCTACTTAAGCCCTTTTTGCAATACTTAAGCAATTTTGACAATGGCTATCATTTTTATGTTAGTTTTCATAACAGGCTGAATGTGTGATTTGGAAGGAAAATATATCCTTCAGAAAAGACTTGTTTTCAAATCTGAGTCAATGTAAAAGTGAATAAATCATCCACCTACAAATATATGCTCTAATAATTTTTTAATCCCTCACTAGTGACAAATTGCAGGCATATGCCTAAGGCCATTTAGGACATTTTTGTGTGCAAAACTAGCTGAGTAGCTATTTTGGCAGGCCAATATTTTCCAGCCCATAGACTTTTTTTTTAAATGATCCAATGGGTAAGTGAAAACAACATCCACCTACAATATGATGCTTTCATATAAATTTTATCCCTCACATGTGAGAAATGGTGGACATTTTAACAAGGCTACTTAAACCCTTTTTTCAATACTTAACCAAATTTTCCAATGAGAAGCATTTTTCGGTCAGGGTGAAAAAGAGGTTGATTCTTTATTTTGGAAGGAAAATATATCCTTGACCAGAGACGTTTTTTCAAAAATGAGTGGATGGACAAGTGAATAAATCATCCACCTATAAACTTATGCTCTTACAATTTTTTTTATCTTTTATAGGTGAGAAATGGAGGAATTTTCCTAAGGCCATTTACCTCATTTTTAGGTGCAAAACAGATTGATTGGTTGTATTTCAAAGGCCAATATTTTCTTGACCATATGCATTTTTTCAAAATTGAGCCAAATTTAAAGTGCATAAATAATCCACCTACAATATTGCGACTGTCATAAAAATATTATCCCTCATAGGTGATAAATGGTGGGAATTTTCCCAAGGCTACTTAAGCCCTTTCTTTCAGTACTTAACCATTTTTTCCAATGGCGAGCATTTTTATGTCAAGATGCAAAACAAGATGAATGATTGTTTTGTAAGGTAAATATCTCCTTTACCAGAAACCTATTTTCAAAAATGAGTCAGTGGACAAGTTAATAAATCATCCACATACGCAATGAGGCTCTCTGAATTTTTATTCCCTCACAGGTGAGAAATGGAGGGCATTTGTTTAGGGCTATTTAGGCCAGTTTTAGGTGCAAAATATGTTGATTGGATATTTTGGCAGACCAATATTTTCTTGACCATAGATGTTTTTCAAAAACTAAGAAAATGAAAAAGTGCATAAACCATCCAACTGAAAGCTGGTACTTTCAGAATTTTTTTTATCTCTCGTAGGTGAGAAATGGTGGGAATTTTCCCAAGGCTACTGAATCCATTTTTTCAATACTGGAATCAATTTTGCCAATGGCGGGCATTTCTATGTCAGGGTGCAGAACAAGATGAATGTTTTTTTTGGAAGGAAAATATCTCCTTTCAAAACATATGTTTTTATGTATAAGATTAATAAAGTATGAAAATTAAACACACACTTTATAATTAGGATATATATAATATATTATAGGCACACTTACACTATATTTTATATTTTTTTAATTAGAGAAATTCAATATGACATCTAATGCCAATATTGAATGTTTTTTTGTTTATTTTACAGAGTAACTCATCAATGGATCTTTCAAATGAGCCATCTCAACAAAATATTCCTCGCAAAAGAGGACAACGTAAGGGTTAATATTACTCAAATCTTCCAACTTTGGAATCACGTGACATTTTCCTTCAATTCACTCATGTTAGACATAAAAAGACTACACAGTGTGCTCCTCATGGACAATGTCGATGATTTAGAGATCAGAAATACATACCACGGAATGAGTTGAGAAGTTTACCTCAAACAACAAGCAATCATCCAACAATTGTTCAAACTAATTATCCTTGATGTAATCAACCTTTGAAAAATAATAATTTTGTTGGACAATGGAGGAAACCATTGTATCCAATTGTAGTTGAAGGGAATGTTAATGTTCAATATGAAAATGTATACGACAGAATGAACTCTATTATAGAGAATGTGAGGGTCCCAAATTTCCCTTAGAGAACAATTGTTTTTCCTGTTTCCACTACAATGAACTCTATTTCGGAGAATGTGAGGGTCTCCAATTTCTCTCAGAGAATAGATTGTATTCCTCTAGCCACTATAATAATATTTGTTTTAGAGAATATGCATGTCCCAAATTTCCCTCAGAGAACATTTTTTATTCCTTCTACCTCTATAATGCACTCTATTTTAGAGAACGTGAGGGTCCCAAATTTTGCTCAGAGAACATATTTTTTTCTTGTTGTCACTACAAAGAGCTCTGCTTCATAGAATTTCCATGTCCCAAATTTCCCTCAGAGAACAATTTTTAACCATGCTTCCATTACAATGAACTCTGATTTGCAAAATAAAAAATATGTACCAAAAAATGAACCAAATTTTGTAGAATGAGACCCTAGTTTTCCCTATTGTTACAAATTACTCTAATCAAAGTGAAGGTTTTGTTGCTCAACAACCTAGGGATATTTTGACTGCATTTAATACTCAAGGGAATCAAAGTGTAGAACCTAATGGGAAGCAATTGGAATAATAATATCTTAGGAACTTGGATTATACTAGAAGACATGAAAAAACTGAAATAATTGCATTTCAGGAACAAATGGATAGAAATGTAACTACATAAAATCAAAGTACTACAATTGGTTAAGCTGTAATAGAAATGTGAGAAGGGTTGTCAACAAATCAAACTACACATGCTAAGAGAAGGTCACTAGTAAATCACTTAAGGACATCCTTATTCCATCTTAAGAAGTGGTCGATATGGTATAACAATAGACTAAATGAGGGGAAGAAAAAATTTAAAGAAATAGGGAGATGGTTTTCTGGAAAATCACTTCAATATGTATATGAAAATGACATTATTGCTGGAATTGGGTACTTCATGAGCAAAAACTGTAATGAAGAAGCTAAAATTGAGGATGTTCTTGAACGTCTTGATGGAATGCTTGATAAACTTTGATTAATTGTTGTGGCATAGATTCATAAGTATTTTATGTCGAGGAACATGGATTCAGTATTTATCAAATCAATAATGACTCATAAGGCTTTGGAATGTCTGAAGAGAATTGATGCTCATGGTTTACTAAAGTGGGTTAATTCAACATCGGTTTGTAGGGAAATGAAAAATTGGAGCAAAGAAGTTGAGTATATTGATATGGGTTGGAGAGAACTGATGGTTTCACATATGGAGTTAGTGTCAAACAAGTAAATTCATATGCTTCCTTTATGGTTGAATCATATGAAAAGAGGCATGGAACTATAGTCAATGAATTTTCCTTCAAAATTGGTATTGATTCTCGAGTACATTATGATTGAGGTGGGAAGGTATGTGAGATATTATTTGAGTTACTATAAGATAATGGATTGCTGTATTGTATTGTAAGCCATGGGAAAGTAGATGGAAAATAAGAATATAGACAAGTTTAAGCACATGTTGTTGATCCTACAAATGAGGAGAACTTACCAAAACAAATAAATAAGCTTTCACAAGATGGCATCAAAATGGTGGAAGGTAGGGTTGTCAAAACTAATTTGTTTGAGTGTGATGATCTAGTGGCCATATGCAGTTTAGTATGCAAGAATACTATTTATCCAATGGGAAATAATTTTTGTCCTTGCTGCACATCCCATAAAAAATGATACACATGGTTATAGATGAAATTAAAATTGAATAAGGACATAGTATCCATATTGTTTATGAATGTTATGCAATGTCAATAGAATTGATCCTTGTAAGCTATGAAAATGTATTACAAGTTTTGAAATTTTTGTTTATATCTTGACATTACTTTCTTAATCTAACTATGTTATTGAGCATTAGGAGTTGAATACCTCTTTGGAACCAAGTAAATTATGGGAAGAAAAGTTATATTAACATATTATAAACATTCAACCAACTATATCTGGTAGAAATATGACTACTGTGAAGAATTATCCCATTGATAGAAGAAATGATGAAAAGGTACACACTTTCATGAATAGTTCTTAACTATAAATTAAGCTTCTTAGTATTTCACTAATTCCTACCTACTAAAACATTTGGTTCCAATTATAGTTTACTCTTGGCACAATGTACAAGCTTTTATATTATTCTCGCCATGTTGGGATCAGAACAATTTTGAAGATGTTTCATGAAATTCAAAGAATTGTAGAAGATTATGACAAGATTCATCCTAGTAGAGGCATGGAGAGAACAAAATTTGTTCAAATTTGGGAGGATATGGATAAAATTGGTGTTCCATGTAAGGCAAGATAACCATACCATCATAAAATACAATAGTACATTGATCCTAACTATGGAAAATAAGATGGATCAACATTAGACAAGATCCCCATTTGACACAAAGGAATTTTATAGGTATAATAATTATGTTAACTTATCAATTATTTCTTATGTGGGCCTTGACTAATAATACATGATGATATTATTATGTTTTGAATATTGTTGAATGGCTCTTAGTGTTATTTATTTTGAAGATAAAACTTAGTATTTATTCATATGCATTGAAAATTATGTATTGTTTCTAGGTTATTGAAGGCCTACCACATGAAGAGAAGAATAAAAAGTTGGTGAGCTTGAGTAAGTGTTAAAAATAATTTCACATGTTGCAACTACAAGGGTGTAGAGGGGACAATGTATATGCATATGATAAAAGGTACACCAATTTCTTCGTATTATCTATATTGAATGGTAGTATCATTTCATACATGATGAACATTTCGAGCCACTATCCTTGTAGGAGTGGATTCCTTGCAACTGAGTTTATTTAGTTGTGTTCTTGTTGTTTAGGATATGATATGGTCCTTATATGCATGTCCAAGGGGCACATGCTCTTGATATGCCATAGTCTATGTTGGAATTAATAATCCTTCCTTTGACCACATAGTCTATTTGTTTATTTTTCCTAGCTTAGGAGGTCATTATCACTTTACTAGAGTATGGGGGACATACCCATGAGTCATATACACTTTTGAGTTTTGGTGCCACTGGTACCATTGGTGCAAATCCCTACATTTTAGTAACCCTCTCTGAGTGCCACCAGGAGTCTCCTGTGGTAGGTATTCAGTCATGTTCAGTTATGCTCAGATTGCCACTAGTTAGTTCACTATAAGTGGCCCTAGCTCTAGTTTCCATGATTCGAGGGAAGTAGAGCACATTTTCTCACATACCCTCTTCATTTAAATGGTTCTGAACTAAATTGGTTCTATGAAGTTAAACTAGTTAGCTCCAGTGATGATGTTTTCCATAATGAGTTACCACATCATTCAGTTTGAGTTGGTAGATTCAAATCCTATCTTTAGCATTCGAATTTTCCTATATGTACAACTAGTGTATTCCATACTGATCATTGAGTCATGAATATAATCATATTATTCCAATTGTGTCTCCATGTGTGTGCAATTTTTTTTTTACTAATTGAACAATCCATTGCAAAATTCCTCTCTCTCTTATGCAGCCTCCTCTTCTCTTTTTAATTCATGCAGATTGATGATCCTATGCTTTACAGAATTTAACATGGTATCAGAGAGGGTATCCATGCTTTCCTCTAGCCTCTGAAACTTCCATTATTACACTAGAAGCCACTGAGTTTCTGCATAATTCCTAGAATAATTACATTTTTCCCTCTAAATTATGTCCAGAGAATTCTATCCAGGTGTGATGGACTTATAGAAAGTGCACATGTCAAAGAAAAAGGGTGTTTGAGATAAATTAATTCGAATTGAGTTGTTTTGCAGTGTTTTTGTAGGTACATTCAAATATTTCTTGAAGAATTGTTGCTTAGTATAACTATGAAATGGAGAATTCAACAACTCTAACTCCCAGAATCCTTACTCATTTTAATTTCCTTGATTGGAGAGAATACATGTAGATTTCATTATGCAACAAAGGTATGTACATGATGACAATGGGCAGAGATGTCAAACCCCAACAATATATTGAAAAATCAAAGAATATGAATAGGCTTGATGAATCTTTTGGCTATAGGTGCATCACATATCTAGAGAGATGTTCTTCCATATTGATGGAATCAAGACTTTGAAAGAAGTATGGGATAAGATTGAATCCTTATTTGGAAAACATGATTAGCTAAGGATCCATACCCTAGAGAATGAGATGATAGCACTACAACCTAGTAAGTTCGAAACTATACAACATTTTTTTACCAAATTCAAATCACTGGTCATGTAATGAAATCAATACAGGATTGGGAAGAAGGATGAGCAATTGGTTCTTTCCATACTGAGCAAACTTGGCTCAGAATTCTCATTGTTTGTCTCTAATTTTCACTCTAAGAGACTGATTACTCCTAATTGGTGAATTCCTTCCCTTGATTCATTTACAGAGTCTCTAATCCAAGAACAAGAAAAGATGATATATATGGGAGCTCTTAGAGCCTCCCCAAATCAATCTCTCTTAGCAGGTGAGACAAGGAATGTGCAAGAAAGAAGGAAGCAGAAAGGTAAAGATAAATGAAACACTAAATTTGAAACAAAAGATGAGTAGATCTAGCATTTGAATCCTTGGGCTCTAGGAAGGACAAACATTATAAGGAAAAAATATCATACTATAAGAAAGGAAACCATATATAGAAGCATTATATGGAAAATACCATTGATCAGATGGAAAAACTCCTTAAGAGGCACAATATTTCCCTCCCTAAAGGAAAAAGGAATATCGACTCTAGAGAAAAGACTGAAGATCATGATGAGAGATGCCATGCACTGAAGGCTAGTTGTTCAAAATCACATTCCTTCCTCATTGTTTCAGGAGATTCCAATCATATGGTTTCATCCAGAGAATCATTCTCTTCATTACAACCTACATATGGTCTGAGTATTCACATAGGTGATGACACTCAAATTCGAGCTAAAGGGAAGGGTTCTATCAAGTTAAAACATGGAATGTTCAAATATGTACTCTATGTTCCATCCTTAGCTGCATATTTGTAATTTGTATACTAGATGAAACATACTGGCCCACCAAAGAAAATGGTATTTGGTCCTAACTCAATGGATATCCCAAATATATCAATTGGGAATATTATAGCGAAGGGTGTTACAAACCATGCCTCCAATCCATATGAATTCTCATACTTTCTACCATTCTCAGATCCCGTACAATCTTAGTTGCCATTTGAAAAGGGAGGTAAAACCATTCTATCTACTCCTTTTACATATGATAATGTTTCCATTAGTGTTTCATATTCAGAATCCTAAGCAGAGGACCCAGCTGAATCAGTTGATGAAATTGAAGATGAAGTTAATAGTGATCCATATCCAAATCCAATCTCTACTCCCAATCCTAGGCCTAAATGGGCACAAAAGGTTATTGAGGCAGCTGGGAACATGACTAGAGAGCCATCTGACATGAGGAGAACGAGATCCTGATTTCAGAAAGAGAACCTTGTGCTATGTCAAGAAAGTTCACTTCCTTCAGAGATGTGCAACAAGATCCCAATAAGATGATACATGATGGTAAGGACTGATCAACAACCCTGCTCACAGAAGAACAAAGTGGATCATGTGACTCTTCCTCCAAAAAGAAGAGACAAAGTCAACATTCCTTTTCCTATCTTTCATCAGATTGGAAGAAGATGGAAAATTTCATATGCATAGTCCCATGATACTAGTGTAGACAAGAATAAGCATTTTGCATGACTTCTCCATAGAGATGTAGATTGCAACAATATTTTCACAAGTTTCTAATTCAAGAAGATTTTTTTTCTTGATATGAAAGCTTGATATTGCTCCTACCTACTTATTTTGAGGGGGGACAGTGTTCCCATGATTTTTTCCCCATTTCCTTGGTTGTATTAAGCAGTTATTATTATTTTTGCATTTAGAATGTATGGTTGAACTTTGGTCTTAGTTTCCAAGGCCTAGGTTGTCCAAAGTCTAGATTAAAGGGGGGTGTTGGGATTAATAATCCTTTCTTTGAACACATTGTCTATTTGTCTATTTTTTTTATAGATTAGGATGTCATTATCACTTGACTATAGTATGGGGGACATACCCAGGATTCATCTACACTTTTGATTTTTTGTACCACTAGTGCCATTGGTGTCAATCCATACATTTTAGGAACCCTCGATGAGTGCCACCAGTAGTATTATGTGGTAGGTATTAAATCATGTTCAGTTATGCTTTGATTTCCACTAGTTAGTTCACTATTAGTCACCATAGCACCATTTTCCATGATTCAAAGGAAGTAGGGTGCATTTTCTCACCTACCCTCTTCAGTTAACTAGTTGTGAACTGAATTGGTTGTCCAGAGTTAAACTAGTGAGCTCTAGTGATGATTTTTCCACACCGAGTTACCGCATCAGTTAGTATGATTTGGTATATTTGAATCCTATCTTTATCATTCAAATTATCCTATACGTACATTCGATGTATTCCATATTAATTAATAATTCATGAATATAATCATATTATTCCAATTTTGTCTCCATGTGTGTGCAATTTTTTTATTATTAATTGAATAGTCTATTGATAAATTTCTATCTCTCTTATATAGCCTCCTCTTCTCATTTGAATTCATGCAAGCTGACCATCCTATGCTTCACAAAATTTAATAGTATATCCGTCCTTATACGTTGGGACAGTTAAGGAATGAAGTAATGGAGAGAAAGCATAGAGAAATGAAAATTTTGAATAGAAACCAAGGAGGAGGAATAGGATTTCATAGGGAGAATAGAAGCACAATTTAACATGATAGAATGTGTCTTGTAAATGAGATAGTAGCGTAATTTTTCAAGCTTGTCATGAGATCAGAAGGTACTTTCCAAAAATTTAGACAAAGAAAATTCTTGCCATCAAATATTAGAAGTAAACTTCGTGTTGAATATGACAAGTCAAGAAATCAATTAAATAATAATATTGTAACACAATCAACATCACATTTCCCTAATTTCACTTGTCAACAAGTGGAACAACTATTTAACTCATGGGAAAAACAGTTTAAGAAATCATTGATTGCACAAAAAAAAGTAAGTTTGTCCTAATTTGAAATGTTATCTCATTCGATTTTCATTTTATAGTATGAGTCATAATGTTTGTGTTTAATTATTAATATGTCCTCCCTTTTCAATAACTATCTTCTAAGAACAAAACCAATAAACAAATATGGCGAAGAGGCTTATCGGGAATCACATTGCTTTGGAAAGCATAAGGCAAAAAATGGCGTTAAAACAAAAAAAAAAACAATATGTTTTTCCCTCAAATAGTGATTATTATATTCATTGAAATGATTACATTTTTTTTCCCAAAGGAAAAAAGATGATTCATTTAAATGATTACATATCAACATGTTTTTACCAATATAGTTGATTTGTGGTTGAAGATACAACTTTTGCTTGAACTCTAACTTTTTCCACCTCACCGGCCTCAGGACATGAGCTAGGCCAAAGTGATCAAACAAAAAAAGTGCAAGGGGAAGTTGAATCTGATACCCTAATGATGATTGAAGAAAATAATAACAAAAAAATTTGGTGTTTCATCCTCAACAATAGATGCATTGGAGACTTGCCAAAAGAAATAATTGAATGGAGCAACTACTGTTGATATGCCATTGATGCAATCTATGAATCAGAATATAAGGTGTGTTTCATCCTTGTTAAATGGGCCAAAGAAAAGTGCTGAGAAACAAAAAACTCAAGGGACAAATCTTGGCATCCAAGTGATGGAAGATAACAATCATATTAAAATAGGTGTTGTCAAATTAAGTAAGAGACAAGCAACAAAGAGAAATTTCCAAGATGATCAGCAAGCAACATTGTATGCAAAGTGGTGAAGAACATAACATTTGTAATGATATGGAAATATTATGGTATTAATCTATTAAGAGACATTTTTTTATGATATTTTTAATATTGCTAGATATAGATTTGAAAAGGTCTAATATTGTATGCACCTATAAGCATTGTATTTACCTTTCTCTATGGATATAAAAACTTGGAGTTTTCTGAGAAAAAAACATTTCCATAGATTTCATTGTAAATTCATTCTATTGTGGTGTGTTTCCATACATGTGAATTTATAATTTATTTTACCCCATAAAAGAACAATATTATTGTTATTTCATAGAAATGAAATCGAGCACAATTGTCGATTGTCACTGCCGAAATTCACCTAGTCGTCATGTCAATATATTGAAAAGGATATTAAAAGTATTTGGACAGTTGCAAATGCTCTAAACATTCCCTGAGTGTATAATAAATGGAACACATTTTATATCACTCACTAATGTACAACATAAGCAATGGAATAAATTTTCTATCACTCGCTAAAGTACAACAAGATAAAAAGAAAGATAACTAAAAACAACCTAGAATTTAGAAAACTCCATCATGCAAAAAATGTATTTTTCATTATCTGATGATAAATACATATATACAATGATTTATACATGTCTAGCATGTTTTTGATATGGATGCAAAAACTCCTCTTGAGCATGAGACAAATATGTATGTTATCTCGTGCCTTTAGTAGGAGACTCTAATTCTCTAGAAGATGTAGGAGGCACTGTTTGTAATTTGGTTTCAAGATCTTTAGTTTTCTGTGTACCTTTTTTTTTTTTAATTTGCAAGAAAGAAAACATTTTCTTCCATCAGCCTCTTCAACTTATCCACACTATTTTTACACTTCTTTGTTTCTGTTAGAATAGTAGAGTCAAGCTAAACTAGTTAAACTATCTAAGCAACCAACAACATATCAAAAAAGATAAGAACATGAAAATAAAAGGACAAGAGAACACCGATATACGAGGTTCACCCTAATGGGTTGCATCCACAGGAAGGTAGTCTTCTATTATCTCCAAAATTTATTCTCCAATCTTACAAGAGAGAAAATCACAAATACCCCAAAGAATATAGATGATGTACAATAGCGTCACAATAGTACCACTACTACATCAAGAATACATGATATGTAGAGACTCAGTTGACCCTATTATATACTAAGAGATGAGGATGAATTACTCTCACATATTGCATGTGGGATAGTATAATTCTCCAAAATAACATCTCTTAATACAATACCTTTGACAAATACTCTACACAAGTAAATACACCACCCTATAACTATGGGTTAAATGTATTACTCTTTTACATAAGGTTGTAGACAAATTTTGACATAATACAAAGACATTATTACCTTCTTGTTAAATTTGAGCATATAGATCTGTAGACAAACACACAACTCACAAAGAAGATCTCACAATTTACTCAGCCATTGAAGAATGAAACAGTGCAAAAGGCTTGCAGCTGTGAATGCTTTCATTAATAAAAAAAGTAATCCAAATAATAATTACAATGATGTAAAATGGATTTAATAGCCACAAGCAATTCGAATCCACATGAGGAAGTTCGAATTGATGACTCTACTTGACTGTAGGTAACCAAGACTTGTCTAAATCACAATTGGAGTTCTAAAACACAACCAACTGTTACATTTAGTATTAAATAATGGTTAACTGACTGTGGTAGGTGAGAAAAGTGCCCCACATGTGTGCAATTAATTAAACCATTATTAAACTGAATGTAACTGACTCCTAACTTAGCTTGGCTAGTCATCAACTGAAGTTAAGGACCCAGTAGTTAACTGTCCTTGTCTAAATCATAACCGAAGTTCTAAAACACAAACAAGTGTTACATTTAGTATTAAATAATGGTTAACTGACTGTGGTAGGTGAGAAAAACGACCCACATGTGTGCAATTAATTAAACCATTATTTAACTGAATGTAGAGAGCTAGAACTGAATGTAACTGACTCCTAACTTGGCTTGACTAGTCATTAACTGAAGCTTTATGTGATTGATTAATAGTTGCTTCATGTATAATGTTAAATGTGGTTGAGTTTCTATTAGTTTCTTGCAATTGGTAGATGGATGAACGTAATATCTTGCTGAATTGAAACTGTATAAATATATATCATTCTGTATAATTCCTATTATGAGCCTTGACTTAAGTCCTAAAGAAAATTGATGTGATTTAGCTGCATCCCACAAGTTGTGCTAGATGAGAGGTGGAAAGGAAATTTAGGTCACGCATGATGACATATAGTTGTGCTCATTTGCGCAGAACCGACTCCTCTATCTAGCCACCCTATTGCCTTCATTGAGCTCCTTGGTTGCGATCCAAGGGACTATACTTCCCTAACAATCGAATAAACATGGTTCTAGCGGTTACCCATCTATGAGATATCTCATGTGAGACTGTGCTTTCTTCGTAGGTGTTTCCAATGGGGCTTGCTCTATCGGGCCAGTATCTCGGGTAGTTGTTGGATCAGCGGGATGTACAGAACCTGGGTCATGCAAGTGGGGAAAAGTGGCGAATAGAAAGAGTGGCATTAGGAATGGTATTTGCACTCCATAAATACTGACATTACTTATTAGCTAACCTTTTCATATTCTACACAAATCACCAAGCATTAAAATACTTGGTAAAAAACCTTTACATCATGGAAAAATATGTCGTTGGTTATTACTATTCCAAGAATTTGAGTTTGAGGTAGTAGTCCAATCAGGAAAGATAAATGTCGGACCCAACCACTTGTCACAAATCGACACGGGGGAGGAATCGACAGGAGTCGAAGATGATCTCCCAGATGCACACCTATTTTGAATAGAAGTTGTACCGACAGAACTAGAAGAAATAGCTCAATTTTTAGAGAATGGTCAAGCACCTGTAGGAATGAGCACTAAAAAGAAATAGATTATAGCAATGAAAGCTGCACCATTCAGTCTAATTAATATATTCCTATACAAAATGGGATTTTATGAAGTACTCCGCCGATGCGTATAAGAACATGAAAGAGAAAACATAATTCATGAAGCACATTATGGCCCAGCTGGAGGAAATTTTTAGTTAGACACGAATGCTAAAAATATCCAACAGTCAGGACTATGGTGGATGATATTATATAAGGATTATCAAAAGTTCATTAGTAAATGTGATCGCTGTCAATGTTTAGGTCGACCTTTACCTAGTACCAATATTCCCTTAATATCATTAAATCCAACTTTAGAGTTTGAAATTTGGGCTATGAACTTTATAGGACCATTTCCCGTTCCAGCAAGAAAGACAGGTGCGTGCTACATCATAATGGTAGTAGAGTATGTTACTAAATGGGCAGAGGAAGAACCTGCCGAAACCTATTCTAGTGAAGTAGCTTCCAAATTCATATATGAAAACATAATTACTAGATTTTGCTGTCCATTGAATCTAATCAGTGACCAAGGATCACATTTTATTAATAGAACTATTTCAGCATTAACAGAGCTGTTCAAAATTGACCATAGATGAAGTACATCCTACCATCCTTAGTTGAATGGTGCAATAGAAGAATTTAACAAAACCTTAACAAGAGGCTTAATGAAAATTTGGAAGACTGATAAAGACAACTAGGATGAGAAAATTATTGCCATTTTATGGGCATATAGAACAACATACAAGTGATCTACATACCAAACACCGTTCAAACTAGTTTATGGCCAAGAAGCAGTCGTCTCCCTTCACTTCTGATAACAAACACCAGTGATATCCGACATACTACATATTAATGTCGAATAAGCAAAGAAGGATCGACTAATGAAATTAGCTAAGCTAGAAAAACATCGACTAATTTCTATCCAGCACCAACAAATCCAAAAGCAACAACAAAAAGCTTGGCATGACCGAAATATCAAAAACAAGAACTTGTCGATTGGGGATTTTACGTTGTTGTATAATAGTCGGGTGAAAGGAAAACCAAAGAAACTACATACACAATGGATGGGACCCTACATTGTTGAAAAAACCAATGCCAATGGATCAGTTTGACTGAGAATGTTACAAGGCACAGTATTTCCAAAACTGGTAAATGGTGCCCACCTAAAATGGTACGAAAACTAAGGAAAAATATAAATAATAATAATAATAATAATATAATAGCAATAACAGTTCCATAACTATTAAACAAAACCCATAAAAAAAAGAAACATACAAACCTAAAAACAACAAAAAGAAGCAATCTAGTGATCAAAATGATAGGAAGTAGTAGAATATAATTTAAAAAAATACTAACCAACATTTTAGCCATCGACATACCAAATACCGACCACACAACCAACATTTCCATTCATGCACATCGACAAGATCATCAAAAGGTCCAATCAAGCCATCATGACTACATACAGAGGGAGCGCCAAAACCAGAGTGCATTAAAAGATCTTTCTATAGAGCGTCCTCTACCATCAGATCCACCATTAATACCTCCATCAACAAAATCACCACGCGCTCCAACTATAAATACTAGGTTAGATGAAGAATTCATATCATTTTACGAAGATCTTGAGTGACAGAGTCACTAGACCCCTAAGAGAAATATACTGGTGCAAAATCTTGAAACCAAAAAAATGGCACCAAAGAACACCAGATCTGGGACCACCAAAGAAAAGGAGTTGCAGGCCACTACAACCCTGTTACTAAAAATATTAGAGAACATCAACAAGGAAAAAGTACTGAAGAGTTCATCGGTGCAACTCTAGGCAGAAGTTAAGAAATGGGCATATGTAAAAACATGACTGACAGAATAAGCACAGAAAGTAAGTGCAAGTACTATCACGAGTTATATTAACGCACCTCTGAAGGCGAGCTTTGGAGGATGAAATAAATCATCACAAATTTCATCATTAGTGGATACCATAACGAGAAGTTTTACATTGATACACCTGTAGAGATATCTAGTGATGTCATTTACAAGCTTACAGGGTTGTCTAACAAAGGTGCACTCGTCCTTGTCGTATCTTGACCTGAATTGGTTGAAAAATTAATAGGTACACTGACTAGTAAGAACTCTAAAGGGATTATAGTTGGTAAAATCAAGGAAACAACACCCAAAATGGTTGCTGAAATAGTGTCTACAAGCCTAATTGTCATAGGGAGAGGGTGCGATTTGAAGCTTGACATATTGGAAGTTGTCAACACTATAAAATAATCAGGAAAAACGTACTGTTGGGCTCAATATGTAGCTGACATGATCAAAGGAATATGTGAAAAAATTCAGGAAATAGGAGCAGCGATCAGGTTTCCTTCCCTGATCATATGGATTGCTATGTTCCATTTATGTCTTGTAGGAGACCGATAGTTCTTGGAACCGACAAGATTCCACATGTGGCATTTCAATACATTTTCAATGGAAGGGAACTCATAGGAAATTGAAGCAGTGAAAGTGTTTCTAGACAATTGGTTTCAAAACCTAAAAGTCTTAAGAACCAAATCGAGGGTACCTCAAAATGTCCAAATATGTTTGCCACCAACAATGCACATTCAGTTGGAGCTCAACCATACAATAGTATGGTATATGCAAGGAGCTGTAGAGAAGGCTAAACACCTTGAATATTACCCAACATTCGAGGAAATATTCAAAGAACTAGCTCGGCAATCCAATACTAAGATGCCCATACCAATGGTTGCAAAGAAAAACCAACCAATTGTCGAACCTCTGACCGACCAAGAGAAAGAGGAAGATTATGAAGTTCACTTTCATATCAACACTTTTACTTCAAAATGCACCCCAACATAACAGCATAATCCTCTTTAGATTGTAATAGTATCACAACCACAACAAACCCTTTCACTAACCAAACAATAGGAGGAGGAGGGTGAACAGACAGATGAAGAAACACAATCCGACAGACCTGAGTATGCTATGTCAAAGGAGAATCTGAAACAAATAGATCAGGAGATATCAACATCAAGTAAGAATAAATATTGTTCAACACAAGGAAAGGGGAAGTGCAAACTCATCCTTCAAGAGGAATCAGAAAATGAAGAATAATTACTTGCCAGCACTGCCAACATTTTGGAGGATGCTACCAGAATCAAGATATCTTTCGAGACACAATTCAAACACTTCATATAAATAGAAGTAAGAAAAGGCCAAAATAAAGAGATAAAAGTCTCCACCCCCCCTGAAATTGATCCTATTGATTTGATTTCCACCCCTCCACCCCCATCTCCAACTAGAATAACAGAAGAAGCAATACCATAATTGACTGTGGTCACCTCAACGAACCCCTATAAAAATTATAATACCTGGAACCCTTCAAGAAAAAAATGATAAAGATGTTGAGTTACGACGATTTATCAATAACTTTCCCAACTTGTTCTGCAATGCCCAACAAATAAACACCACACACCAACTCATAGAGTCAAGCTCCACGCGACGAATTCTCACCTAGCAACCCGACCAAGCCTCACCAGAATCAAAAGTTATGGGAATCATCAAATCCTCATTCATCTGAAACCTCGACAAGTCATCCCATGTTGTCGCAGCGCAAGTTTCATCATTCACACCATCTATCCCTGATCCTCTACCCCCGGTTAATGAAGCAGAGGAGGGAGAAATTGTTCTTGTTGGGGCTTGGAAATTCGCAGGCGGCAACAGTAAAGGATCCTCCCCAATCAATGTTCCCAACTAGCCCATTGACTGTTTGGTATAGGGAATCCATCCGGTTTTGCGGTCCGGGTACCGTAGGTCAAGGTGACAAAACAAAGGGTTTTACCGGTTGCGGCCCGGTCCACTGAGTTTTTGTAATTTTGACTTAATGTATGCAATTCAAATGCCTAACTAACAATACAGGGTGATAAAGATGCAAGGAGCTGTCACAAAGTGATCCGCAGGTTCTTACCTCTCGTCTTAAGGCGCGTAAGCATTTAAATCACATACAACAAGTAAATAAACTAACTACCTAAATCTATCCCTAGGGAGCAAGGTTATCATTCGTTAGTGAGTAATACATTCCGTACATGCATTATGAACAGTTACAGATAGCTGATACTTCATTCAAAACACATGAACAATTACAGATATTTAAACAACCAGATAGCCGATTATTTTACGAACAACATTTATTACTCACAGTGGAAGGAATCCCAAAGATACTGAAGAACATTTAACAAGAACATAGTTTTAGGAAATTAAATACTCTCACAGTAAATGAAACATAGCTGAAAACGAAATAGTTCCTCTTCAACATTATTCATTGAGTCGCATTGATACATTCCACATTTCACTCTCTCCAGCAGGAAAAATTGCAGTTTCCTTTGCAAAACGAAGTAGTTCCTCTTACAAGTAAACATTTACAAAATTTTCCAGGGAAAAATCCCTCTCTAATTCCTACTTTCAAATATTTAAACTATAATTACAAAGCTTTTCGTTTTCCCCAGATGCATGATCTTTCATTTTCTCAAACACTTCACATTCCTTGTCTGTATGTAATCATGGACCACCTGGTAACTAATGAATTCTTGGGCTCGCGCCGTTATAGCTCCGGGTTTTGTCTTCTACTCCCCTGGTTCTCCTGGAGATCCCTCTGGTTTCAATTATATTCTTTCCAAATGGTCTGTATTTCTCAGCACCATGGTAGAGTACTTGATCTCCTCAAAACCGCTTGCCATCAATCGATCAACATCATTCAAAACAACAAATATTATCAATTAAACGACTATTCCACAAGGAAATGGTGAGGCACACCATCTACGAGCCTGACAAACCTAGCCTACGGCAGTCAACAGGAAACACACTGGCGGGAAAACTTAAAATCGGCAATCGAAAGGAAATAACATCGGAGGCCAAGGGGCTTTCCCAGCTGCAACGGTAGAAGAAACCCAAATCACGGACAAGCGACAAGCATGCAAGAGAGGCTTTAATCGGAAGTCGAAAGGATTCAAACTTCGGAAGCCAAAAGACTTGGAGAGCCGCAACGGCGGAAAAGAGAAAACTAAAGCCATGCGATGCAAGTTGGACATTGGACGAATTTGCGTTTCGGAAGACAAAAGGCTTTTCCATCCGCAACGGCGGATGAGAAACGACTTCATGCACGCGACTAAAACGGGTTAAAACGCATCGGCCATCGGTGCTTTCACACTTCGGAAGCTAAATTGCTTTAGGAACCGCAACGGCGGACGGAAAATGGTTCGAACTTCTGATCAAAACAATGAAAAACTAAGTGTTTCAGTCAAATTCAAACATCCAACAATGGCGACCTCAGTAGAGACAATTGGTTTGATCAATAAACAAAACAATCTTAACAGCTAGGGCTCACCATAAACTTCAGCGCAATCAAAAACCAGACCTTGGTCAAGAGTTAAGATTTGTAGTCATTTAAAGATTGAAACACATGCCAACATCTCCAAGGATTCAAAGATTAAAGCGAAATCATGAGGAGGGGTCCCGAATTTAAGAAATTTGGGGAGAAAAGTTGCAGCTGCAATAATTGGCGATTACCTGGCGAACCTAGATCTCTAGGTGATTAACCTCTGAGTGACAGACTGCTTAACAACAACTGCATCGTATTGAATTCTTCCAGCAATATGGATTTCTCAGATTACCTGGCGAACCTAGATCTCTAGGTGATTAACCTCTGAGTGACAGACTGCTTAACAACAACTGCATCGTATTGAATTCTTCCAGCAATATGGATTTCTCAGATGACAGAAGTGCGTACCCTTAATCATTGATGTCAGTCTAATTAGGGGGAGTGGAAACCAAGATTTTCAAGTCTAGATGACTCTATTGAGGCTAGACAATGAGTTTCATTAACCTTTGTCTTCAGGTGGCTAACAGCGTGAACACCACAGGATTGTAGCAGATGGTAAGCAGCAATATTCATTTGTTCCTTGTTCCCATGCCATTTTAGCATTTTTGTGCTTTTGGACTTTTGTCCCTTTCATATGAGTCCTCCTGTACGCCTTTCTTACTGAATTTTAATTCAGGATCCTCTATCCCGTAGTGTCCTTTTGTGTGAGTGGTGTACCTCAAGTTTCAGCTCACGGACGGAGAGGATCTTTTGGCAATTTAGTACTTATGATTCAGCTCCTGCTTTGATT
>LPNX011144315.1:11401-46450 GCA_001517045.1 Pseudotsuga menziesii
TCTCCTTTTGTTCCAAAAATTCCTTGTCTTCCTATACAACATCATGCTTTGCTCCTCCCCAATCACATATGTGTCAC
Organism: Pseudotsuga menziesii; assembly: GCA_001517045.1. NCBI lineage: Eukaryota > Viridiplantae > Streptophyta > Pinopsida > Pinales > Pinaceae > Pseudotsuga > Pseudotsuga menziesii. The sequence goes on from LPNX011144315.1 coordinate 11,479, forward strand.
ATACTTCCTTAGCTCCATGAAGATTCTCCGATACACTAACTGTAGCAAAGGACTCATATCTAAGATGATTTTGACCATAGAAAATCCCATCCAAAACTTTGTTGTGATGCTTTTCTTTGCGCATTTTAACATAACATATCGCCATAACAGGTAGCTACATCAAACAAGAGTTAACAGTCTATAAAAATAAAATGGAGAAAGTCGAAATGAAATAAAAAACGATAAAAAAAAAAAGAAAAACTGGTCTCTGCTCTCACGAAACTAAATCAGTGTTTAAACAACATTACAGTCCCGTCCTCCTGGTCCCAAGTTCAAAAGTAAATTTCAAAGTTTAAATAAAAACAAAATAAGCCTAACTGCTTATTTAGTTCATTCAAAATAAATGTCGAGTTCCACATAAGTGCTGAAACCCTATCTACATCTAGATGGTAGTTCCTCAAAATGGAAATCCAGATTTTTAGTTGGAAGGTCGATTCGGAGAGGTCCCCTCCAGAACCCTAACCTCCCTGCTTACATGTGGCGCTAGTATTTCTCCACTAGTGGAATCACTTTGGCATGAAGGAAAAAAACATTTCCCCTCACAAAATAGATAGGCCAAAAAATGCAATACAAAAAGCCAATACTCCTAATGGTTCTCGCTATGTTCACATTAATTAACAAAACAAGTGCACCAATCTCTTTCTAAATGGTCTTTTTTCCAATCTCATCTTTGATTATGGGTACATTTTCGTCACTCTCAACCTTTATTTTAGTCTCTCCTCCTCTAATCTAACTCTTGGATGTGATAAATCCCCCATAAAAAGAATTTGGACGTGATAAATCATCGTATAAGTAAAAGTTCAATCACTTGCGATTTCTTTGTATTATCATCATATAAACTATTTTTTCTTGTTTGATATAAAGCCACACCAACCTTTAACATGGACGAATAAATTATTAAAAATATAACTAACTTACCAACTTACTTGTATTTAACATTTTTCATTAAAAAATTCAAATTCAAAAATTATTAAATATTTTTATTAGATTTAATATTTTATAAATAAACATTAAATACCTTTTATTTACATTCTTTTTTATTTATATATATTAATTTTTATTATTATATTATTTTAATAACATATTACTTACTAAATACAGTGAAACCATAAATATTGCAGATTAATATATTATTTTAAAGGTATGTTTCAACTTTTTATTATATCTATTATTTAAATTGAAAGGCTAAAAATATATGATTATAACATCATTTAGTTCCCTTGAATATTAAAAAATCTTATAACTATAAGAATTGTGCAAATAATTCTTATAATGATAAGCATTCTGAAAATAGTACCCGCAAGATTCTCACAGCCATATAAAGCATTCCGCAAATGAAAACCCAATCGAACAAAGTATGAAGGTTATGATCTCATATTTGAGAATTTATGCTATTGCCATCTTTTATTTAGCTGAAATATGTATATGGATGGGAGACATTATGGCCTTAATTTTTCATCCGTATGTATAAATACTAGAAGATATTTTAATAAAATTTTCAAACCGTGGTGCAATTAATTAAGGTTCTAAAGAGAACATTGTTCGAATTGCATGGCATTCAAAGCTCCCACTTGCCTTTCAGAACTAGAAGTATTTTGCATCCACTAACATTTTAAGCAATCCGTGGGCAGAACGAATTCTGATATTTTTGAGAGTGAAGCAAATAAAGTTGCTTCTACTGCTTGTGGATTTGAGTAGTTTCCTTAACATATCTCATTAATGCAATGTAATATTAATCCCTCTACTCTTGTTGGGAAAATTTATGTTAAGCATCTTGACTATGACGACGAAACGATATTGAATTTCCCCTTGGTAAAACTCTCATAGAGATGGATGTGGAATTTATCCATTTGAACTCCAAGACAAGTGATCATCAAAGATCAACACAACCATAAGTTCTATTTCTTGTTTAGTGCCACCTGAGACAAGTGATCATCAGAGATCAACACAACCGTTTTGTTTCTTCTTTAGTGCCACCCGACCCGAGGGAGAATAGGTTATATTTAACTATTTATATTTAAAACCTTTATTCTGGAAAGGGGACAAAATTCGAGAGCATGCTAATCCCAACAACCAATACAGTATGCTCAAAAATTCATGGTTGGAAATAAATTTAAATATATGTCATAAATTTTCTCAAAAATTCATGATTGGAAATAAATTTAAATATATGTCATAAAATTCATTAAAAAGCTATATTTTTTTGTAAGATCTTAATAGAGGAAAAATTATTGATTGACAACTGGAAAGGCTTTCACAGTCTTCCCCTTATAAAATCTATAGCCACCGAATTCATACAAGCAGTTAAACTCCATAGCCACTGAATTCATACAAGCAGTTAGAGACCGTTCTTCTACTTCATACAAGCGGTTAGAGACTGTTATTTTTATGCACCTTCTAAAATGACTGAACATAAAAAGTTGTTAATAAATTATTACCGAATTCATACAAAGCTGTTAGAACCTTCTCTCACGCACATTCTGAAATTAATCAAATACTTTCAAAATTCTTCATGCGATATTTCCTAACGAGCTATCATGAATTTCTGCTGTCAAAAAAAATATTGCAGAGTGATCTTACAAACTGTGCTTACTATTCTCCGAACGAACCTCCCCACAAATCGAATCTGAACTGATAATTGGGAAGAACCAAACGAATCAACCCCAATTTAATAACTATGTTTAACATGAAAATAATTTATAAAAGTACTAATTTCACATTTCTACCAAACATGTAAATCCTGGGCCTACAATTGACACGACGTAATTGAAGCATACAGTTCTACCAGGTTTCAATCTTAGCTTTTGCATGGTAACTAATTTAGACATCTCAGTTACCATGCCGGTCAACCTTTCCATGCTAACCAGTTGCAGGCTATAAAGAGGATGCAAATACCATATTGTAGTGTGATGTGTACGAGGTATGACGTGAAGAACATTATAAGTGAACAGGTGTTTGAATTCTCGAATGCATGCAGGTGTTTGAAGCCTCGAATGCATGCATCTATCAGCATGAATATGTATATATATATATTGATATACCCAAACCATCGCGTTATTCTTTAGTCCATTCCAAACTTCTCTTTATTTGGATTTTGAAGTGCGCTTGTCTACAGAGACGATCGATGAGGCTGGATGGAACCAAACTCCATAACTGGCATTAGGTGGAAAAAGACTGTGTGGAGTAGTAAAAGAAGATGCTATCCCACCTCCTGGAGGACATTGCCATCATGAGCAGAGAGGGGAATCTGTGGATCAGAAAAACTAAGGTGGAGAAGTGGACGGAGAGGCATGCGTCAATATTGGCCACAAAATTAGTGTTAGGGACCTCTAGGAGGCGAGGCCAAGGACGCCCAAGGCGTAACTCTCGCCAAGGTGACTTCCTCACTTGAAACATTTTACAAAATTACACAAAAAACAATGATGTCTGAAAAGAATTTTAATAGAATTCTTTTCATTGAAATGTTGTTAGGATTACGTTGATTTTGAAGTGCTTTTGACGAAAGGTCTCCACTCTATTGGAAATGTCTCTGCACTGTAAAAGTTGAATTTGATATCATCTAAGAATACACATACATGGTATATTTAGTCATTTCTACTGAGCACCCAACCCATTTGGACCTAGTGAGCAAAAGCTTCAAAATCAAGCTAGATTTCAAAGGAAAAAATCCCAGCACCAAACGCTTATAAATTTCATCGCTTGCACATCCCTGTAGTTATTTTCTTCTCAACATTCAAATTTATTGAAGATATTTATAAACCTCTAAATGTAATCATGCTCGTGCTTCTTGTACAGTTGTCCCTAGTTATTTTCTTCTCAACATTCAAATTTATTGCAGATATGTCTAAACCTCTAAATTTACTCATGCTCGTGCTTCTTATACAGTTGTCCCCTTTCTAGATTAAAGGTTTTTCACCCTCCATTTGGATATCGAGAACGCTTGGGGGATTGGATGAAGCACTGCCTCTCCTCGTCTTTGTTTTGTTAGACAGTGAGACATTTTTTTGATACCAGCGAATAACTGTGTAAAAGGTCATGGAAGGAGGCATCCGATTATGAATTTAATAAGGATTGATGCTCCCCGCTCTTCCTCAACCCCCTGCCTTCCAATCAAATTCTCCAGGCCTGAATACTCAACTCAGTTGACTGTTTAGGCACGATAGAGGACAGTGGACACATCACTGGCAGAGGAAAGCGTATAATCCTCTCAATATTCTTGATATTTGCATATATTTTGTGTCCTTACAGTACATCAAAGCATGGGATCTGACCCATTTATTATCTTTCATTTCTACGATGGATTCAAAAGAATCCCCTATCGTAGTGCTTTCACTAGTTTCTTGATCTCACTAGTTTCTTGATCATAGTCCCTCAATAGTTTCTTCCATGACTCTGTTAGCTTTCTTCTAATTGTTTCAGGAAGGACACATTAATGGATGCAGAACAAATACCCACTTAAAGATGTTTTCAACGTGCTTTGTGTCTCACTTTCACCAAAGTTTCTCCTGGTCAGTTACCCAGGCTAAATTCATACTGCACAGGAAGAGTGGATGTCGCGTGAGGAAGGTGATATCCTCTGATTGAAGAGGGACGACAACTGTGGTGGCATATTTTACTGATGATAAGTGGTGTAGACCTTTCCTAACGTGGTGTAAATTAAAGGAAGACTATATAGAAGATAACTACAGTCCATGCAACTACATGGCAGATCCAGGGTGATTGCAGTCAATGCAATCTCATAGCAGGTCACTGAAGTAGATGCAATTTGTTGTCTGGCCAGTAAAGACGATGAGGACAGTCCACCAAATAGAAAAAACCAACCGACATTCCAAGGGCATATGGAGGACACGCATAAAAAAATTGCAGCCCATGCAACTACACAGTAAATCCACCATGACTGCAGTCGATGAGATTTAGTTGATGCAATCTCATAGCAGGTCACTGGATTCGATGCAATTTATAGTCTGGTGAGTGGCGATAACGAGGAGAGTCCACCGAATGAAGCACACCACAGAGCAAAAACCAGCTGACATTCCAAAGGGCATATGGAGTACACCCATAAATTAAACTTTGGTTCAGCATATGGGGATTAGCTTAAATTAAACATTGGTAATAAAATAAATGCTGATGTCATTATTGCCATGTGTCAAGTGAAAACCAGATACCAAACTCCAAGAATGACGTCATTCTGATTGGCCAATCAGAACTTTACAAAATCGCAAACACAAATATTTTTATTAAAATTTTAAATATTTTTTTGCAAACTCTGAAGTTAAAGTTTAGAAAACAGGTTTAAATTTTTTGGTTTTTTGGCAACTAATAGCAAGTCAAAAGCTGTTGACTTGCAAACGATTACTATATACCTGCTGAGCCAGGTATAAAAATAGGTAGTTAGGTCTTAAGGAATATTTGATGGGTGTAAGCATATTTCACAATGCAGCAATACCAAGAATGTAAGAGAAGAATGCACATTTAAATATGTATTCTATTTTACCCAATCGGAAGAAGGAGCACCCGTCGGTATATTACTTGTGAGTAAAAATGACAAAAACAGTTAGAAATTTGATATACAAGCTGCTATCTAATCGCTCTCCACAAAATTAATTGGATCGCTGCATCTATCCACCCCTTTACTTATGACTGTGCTATGCTAATATTCAGTTACATTACATTTAACCATAACCAAGTTTATCATTTACATGCTATGTCATTTGGTTACCGTTAGCTCTATTATTCCTGTTATAAATCTGGTTACCATTAGCTCAATTATTCCTGTTATAAATCTATCGAAATATTGAGAGGAAGCGGGTGATAATCACAGATCAGAGTTTCGTTTATTTTTACTGTTGATAGTCTACGGTTTTATTGATTTGTAAGATAAAAAGACTTTTTTGTCATTAAATTTCCTAAAGCTATGTTTGATGGAAATTTCAACCGGGGATTGTAATGCCAGAAGAACTGTAAATATAAAAAGACTTTTTGACTGAAAATAAACATAAATGGCTAATCCATTTGTTACTACGGGAATTTACTCACAGAACAGAAAACGAACCAACAGATATTGTGCAACATATCGATCTGCAAATCTTCTATTAAAACTGATAAACACCAAGAGATTTTGTCAAGGACGATACATAAAGACTCGCTTTAGATATCCTAAATAAAGGAGCAGAAGGCGATCACAAAGTTCACAACATATAATTGTCTGAGTTATCATACATAGATTTACCAGAATTAAAGGAAAAAGAACAAGCAAATGAAAGCCGACCTAAGCACTCAAAACTTAACTTAGAGTACAATAGCCCCAAATCTACAAACAATTCTTCAGAGCTCTCTCCTAATCATGCGCGGGAACGAGGGTTGTGCTGCCTCCTTCTTCTAGAGTAAGTGATATTTCAGTTCAACCTCAGAAAAGTTGGATCGTTTATCTCTTGTTTGAGAGATGATAGAGATACCTGATTTGCCGGCGCTCCATTTGCCTGAAGAATGTTCTGAGTGACGCTTGCAGCTGTTTCTTCTCCAAATAAATTGAAGATTTGCATTCTCACGTTTAAGAGATAGTCTAAGATCCACACCCCAGTTCGCAAGCGATGAAGCATCTGGACCAGTCGACAGTGCCATAAAGTCGAATATCAATGGGTGTGAATTGCTCGCTTCAGATACATTGTGGCTCGAGCTCGAAGCCATTTGCTTATTGAAGATCAAATTCCAAAGAGATGAGTGATGCTTCGAACATGCCATCGGAGCGAGCGGGTATATAAAGAGTGTGTGATTGCTCCACGTTGATAATTCCAATACATACTGTCCGTACAGCGAGTTCGTGGCCGTCCAAAAAAATCGGGACTCGGGAGGCAGATTGAGAATGTCCTCTTGACAAAAGTGCAAGGATACAGAAACATTGTTGTACTTACAGATTCATTTTGTACTTCGAATGTATGATGCTTCTTAACTACCTCAAATATATTCAAATTTATTATTGCGGGGACAGGATGTTTGGCATGAATGCGATGTTTGAGGTTAGACACATCTCAACCTATATAGTTTGACAGAATATTGACAGCATAAGCCCAACATGTGATTCTCTGCTTTTGGTGGCTGCAAGGAACCGCCATCTGTTATAGTTTGACAGAATGTTGACAGCATACATAAGCCCAACATGTGATTCTTTGTTTATGTGTGTATTTGGTGGCTGCAGGGAAACGCCACCGGTTAAGTGAGTTAAAATTAAACGGTTAAGTGGAGTTAAAATTAAACGTTATAGGTAAAAATATGCAATTTCTTAATAGTAGCTACCAGTTATTCATTTAGTAACTATAATAGATAGTTGGACTTAACTTAACCTTTCAATTATTAAAACAAATCGTCCTTGATTCACTCATTAATTATTTTGTATCCTTTACTTTACTTGTTAAAAATGCCATTAAAAAATCTTCACACTAATTATATGGCTGTGCTAAATGTGCGAAATAGTATCACACGGCAGAGATTGAATTTCGGATCCGAAAAATGGGGATTCTGATCCCGTGAGTTGAATCTGGTCTGCTTAAAGAAAGAGATAATTGAAAGGGACAGAGATGAAAAGAGAGAATGAACATGAAAGGTCCGGTCAGGCAGTTTCCTTCCTTGAAGCTAATGTGATTGGATTGGTTACGCTTCCCACTTGATAGATATAATTCCGTTCAACCTTTGTAAGGGGTTTTTCTTAAAGATAAACGAGTAGGAATCGAGCTCTCCGGGGACTTTATAGTGTGAAGGTTAAAGGGATTAAAGTAACGCTTATCAATATGCATTATAAAAAAATATTCCATTTCTTATGTTTTACGATGCGTTATAAAATAATATTCCGTTTGCTTTATTTTAAGGTGCATTCTTAAAGAATATTCCAATTGTTATAATGTTTTTAATGTTGTGAAAGTTTGATTTGATCAATCAGAAGACATGCATGCTCATTCAGGTTGCTGATGGTGTACATGGAAATTTTACTGTCACAGGGAAGGAGAAGAAAAAAATACAATTCAAAGACAAATAAAGAAGCAAAATGGAGATATCATTTCACAATTCTAGAAAGACACATTGCAAGAGTGAAGTTAAATATTTTAATGTTGATATTATATATTTATTAAAATTTAGAAAAATATATTAAATTAGAATTATTTTGCTACTTTTTATTTACAAGTTGTATTGATCTTTCCTAAAATCATAAAACTCATTTTTAACATTGATAATGTATGTGTAGTGTTTGTATGTAGTGATTGATCCCATAATTTTTGTAATTATATAGATTAAGATTTAAAAAGTATTGATTAATATTCCAAAACTCTCATTGAAATTGAAATAAACATCTCTTATACTCCTCTTAGAGTTGAATTTGGATTTCAATGATGGTTTCAAAATTTAAATGAAGGCAAGTATTAAATAAGGACATTGAAAAAAATTAATTTTGTATGCAACCTTGTAGAATAAACAATACTCAAAAAAAAAAAACATCCTTTTTTTTATCTCCATAAATCAAATCTTATGTTATTAAGTGTTTTTTTTTATAAAATAAAAAGCCCTTAAGATCATTTGGTGTTTACATACTTAAAGTACAAGACAAGAAAAAGAATAGCATTTATTAGGAATGGAAAACTAAATTAGCAAAGAAAAGAGAAGGAAATGGGAAATGGAAAACATCCTTTTTGGCTTTCCCATTACCTCAAGCTCTTTTGTATTCCATTGCAATTACATTGTTTAAAAAATTTTGGCAGGGGAAAACACTTTGGGCAATTGAAGAGTTTTTAGTCTATGTGAGCCAATAGAGGGCGGTGATCAAAGAGATGAGAACTACATTCAATTCAAAAGTTTGTTAGAATGAAATATTGAGCAACCATTGCATTTAGATTTTCCCATTTGGGTTTTAGGGTAAATTTATTATGTTTATTGTGTGTGTGTGTTTTTTTTTCACTTTCTTATTTAATGTTGGTGTTTTAATGTGAGTTGCTTATCTTTTAGTGTTTTTATGGTTCATGGGATGGTTTAAACATTCATTTTAAGTTGTTATCTAAGGTTGTTTTTCATGTTTTCAAATGTTCTTGCAAAGTACAATTGTCTACACCTCCTAAACTACCACCGTCCAATCCAATATGCTCGGGATTTTTTGCCATTACCTAGGGTATTTTGCATTGCTTAAGTTGCTATGTGATTACATGGGATGTTTGCATTCCTTAATGGACCATTGTCTCTTTGTCTCAACATTTTTAATCATTATTGGGTGAATTTTCTTTTTACATTGATAAGTCATTGCTTGTAGGGAAAAATTGAGGAGCTGGGGATGAATTTAGAAGTGTCTTGGAATTTTTATAAAATTGTTGGGTGAATTTAGAAGTTCGACTCATTTTTATAATTATTGGGTGATTAGAAGTACATGGGGATCTTTTATCGTTGTTGGGAAAATTTAGAAGTGTTTGGGAGTTTTAATAATCTTGGGAATTTTAAACATTGCTAGGAAAATTGCATTTTCCTAAGAACATTTTCCTCTTTGGTTGACTGTTGTACATATTTGTTGTGGCGTCTTCTTTTCTTGGTATTTATAATTATTTGGTCGTTGAGTATAATATGCCCCATCAATTGCTTTATTAACTGGTCATCAAAAAGGTATCAAGGAGAGGCTGCATGTTGAGTATGTCTCAATATACATCAATTAATATCTTACTACATGTACATCTTTCTTCTTGAGATAATTCGATCTCACTTGAGTGTTTGGTGTCCTCTTCTAAGGCCATTTAGTACAATCTACATTTATGCTCCTTATTGGTTGAGAAAAATAAAAGTCATTGATTATGCTATTGGGAAATGAGTCACAAATATAAAGAAGTTGATCTAAATATAACCATGTCTCAAAAGTAATGTTGAATTTCCTTGATGGCTGGTAATTGAGTAGAAGATGGCCATAAATATAGAGAGGGTTAGTATGAGTTAAAATCCAACAAATCTATAATCCTTTAAAAGCATCTTGGTTTCTTGTCTCTTACTATTGAACTTGGTGCAAGGAAGAGGGTTTTTCTATGGGTAGCATCTTCAAATATCATGAGTGAGAAATCACTATAGCTTGAGTTCCATGGTAAAGCTTGGGAATATGTCTATAATCATCTATTGGACATTCACAATAGACACAAGAACTAAAGTGCTTGCTTGGAAAGTTGGAATTAGGTAAGACTAAAACTTGTGGCATGCATCCCAACCAGAGGAAGAAGGGAAGTGAGATCTTTATATAAGAACAAGAACAATGAACAAGAGTAATTTTCCACATAAGTTTTTTTTTTATGAGCTGAGTGGACTGTAAGTCCCTTAGTTACCGATCACTTAGTCAGATAAAATGAAAATTGAGCAAAAAGATTGGTTTATGTACATTATAAATTGAGGTTGTGGAATCATTACTATGAGTGGGCCAAAAATGATAGATCATATATCACTTGGGACAACATTCTAAAGGAGCATAACTTGGAGAATGGTCCCTATGCTTTAGAGTGCTTAGAGGAAGTGTAATGTCCTAAGTCTGGTGTAGAGACCTGAACACTTTAATTCTGTATTTTTTTCTTAAATAATTCTAAAATTTAAGGGGTTCACACAGATCCTTCTCTTATTGGAAAAAACAAGGGTTTCTTCTGGGAGATTTTGCAGAGGAAAAGAGTGATCAGTGGGAAGCAAACAAAGAGATGTCAGACATTGAATTTCCTCTCCCCTAACACATTTAGATCTGGTTCCATTTAGGTTTTAGAATCCTCACCTCGAAGACCTACTACCAGAATTCTGGGCAGCCAAACCGTGCAACTAAGGAGAGTAGTTCTGCCTGTTTCAACTAGAGGCTTAGGGAAACTTGTAGAGGTTTGTTACAGCCTTAATTTAATATATAAAAATTTATTTAGACAATTTTGTGAGGTTCTGGAAATTTTGAGGTGTTTTGGGTGAATTTGGGGAATTTTGGCAATTTTGGTCAAGAGAAACCCTACACAGAGGAGGATGCAAAAGGGTAGTATGAACCAAACCAAAAAGGTTTCTAGAGATTGGTATGGGAAGGTAGGCTTGTTTCTAACCTATAGGAACTGACAGAGCTCATTTTGAGTTTACAGAGCCTATTTTGCATCAATTTCAGTAAAATTAGTTATCAAAAACTAGTAATCTAGCTAGGGCCTTAAAAAAAACTATTAAATCAGCTTAAATCCAATTCTATGAAACATGAGATTTATAACAGATATAAATATGATCTCTTTGAACATTAATAATTATTTCAATCCCTTTCCCATCATGAAATATTCATTACAATACTCATATTCACTCAATCCCCCCCATACACTGATAAAATAGGATCTTTTTATGAAACTGAGATAATATTATCCAGGGTCTGAGATATCTTGAACTGATAAATGTAATTTTCAGAATATATGACAATACAAAATATAAATAACATTATTGACTGACCATTACAAAGAGGCTTCCAAAATTAAGGGGCAGGATGCCCGAATCGAGACCAGCAACGGGTTGTGAGCATAAGTGAAGCATGGGATTCACTGGAGCTCGACCTGAACTTGATGGAGTCTGTAATATAATTCTGAAATAAGTTTGACTGGCTGGAATTAGTGCTCCATAGACCTGAAATAGATGGAAAGAAAGATGGAAGGGAAGGGAGGAGGGGTTTTGGGATCATCACCCAATGGTATGACGGACAACACTCAGAGAGTATGCTCACATAGCATAACCACAATATAAAATCATCCAAACTGATTCAATGGGGTTGAATTCACCTTTAATATAGTTTTGAGTGACCTTCATAGCAAGTGGGGATCCAAGGTGACCTGTGAGAGCAAGTCAACCCTCAACAAACCTTAACCCTAGGCACATAGGCACCTCCTTTGGGGAATTTAGCAAGTAGGACCATGTGGAATTGTTTTCAAGTTCAAATCCTCCATAATTAGAAACTATGCCCTCTCTTAGTCAAAAGTTGCTTCTTTTGAGTTATGACACCGTTTTTGCTTTTCTAGACTCATAAGGAAACTGTTCTTTCCTTTGAAAACTTTTCTTCTTTTATCTTACTGCTTTTTTGAGCTCCATAAGAGGCAACTGCACTCTCGTCTAAAAAAATTGTCTGCTTTATCCTTCACTACTTTTTTTTTCTTCTTTTAGGTACTTGGGCCTCTTTGTTTCCTATGACAGCTTTTGTCATAGTGTTTCCTCTTTCCTTCCTTGGCCAGTAGACTTTCCCAATGTGCCCCACCTGTAAGATCTGCTCACCCTCCCAAGTGGCATCTTCACTGGGCAAGCCTTTCCATTGTATCAGATATTCTTTTACTGTTATGTTCCTTAATTTCGTTTCTCTACTCATTAACACTGTTGTAAAGGAAAGTATCCTATTGCTAGGGTTTAATAGGACATCAATGTACTGGGGTTGAAAGGTGGATGTAAATGGTTCTGCAAGTAAATACAAACAAGATTCAGAGATTAGAATGGTTCATACCTTAGCCAAACGAAGTTTGATCCAAGCTTCCCTTCAATTCTCTTCTTGCTCCTCTTGCTCCTCTCCCTCCAAGAGACCTACAAAATGAATTATACCTTCCTCAAACCAATATGACCACATATAAATTAATGGTAATCAAAGAAACATGAAATAATAATTTGATTAACATCAAAATCTGATCATAAACAAAGATTCAATCACACATTGAACAATGATTCGGGAAGAAGAAAGACATCACATCTTTATTCATCTTGAAAAAAAGTACAAGTATACCTTCTCTTCAAGTTCGGCACCTCACGAAACCTTGATCCGGTTCTGCTGCTTCTCTTCTCCAAGGAACTCAGCCTCCAAGCTCTGCAACACAATGGGGTGATCGCCAGGGAAAAGGTGTGGACAAAGAGAGTCCCAATTCCTCCACCATAATTATGCAAATATTCAAGTCCCCTCTCATGGACCTCCATACCTCTATTTATATGGTTAATGAAGAGTTAGGGTCGAAGACAAAGTAGTTACAACCGAAGGAGTCAATTGCATAACTGCCCAAACTACCCAAAATTCAAAATTCGTATTTTTTTGACATTTTCAGGAGGCGTAGGCTATTTGCAGAGACAATAGTCACGTACATGAGGAGTACATGTGGGTTGCCATGCAAAAAAGTCACATATTTAAGGCATACATGACTATTATATATAGCAACTCATGTACGTATGCGGGTTTCCTTAAGGAAAAGTCACGTACACATCAAAAACTCATTTTAGGGTATTTATAGGCATTTTCAGAATTTGGTGTCTTCTAGAAAGCTTTAGCTAAAAGAAATATATTTCCAACGGTGTAGAGATGAGGTCAAATGGAGTTACAGAACTCACAATATGGGTCCTCCAAGTTAGGTGTTTTTTCAGTGACTTTTCATGAAGTGTCGTCATGGAAGTGTCGACATGTGACAAAAACATAGGAAAGTGGTCACAGGAAGAGATGTGTCATTTTGAGCTATAATAGATGCCCCCTAATGTATGAGGTTAGAGGGGAAGACGATAGCTGAAATACATTATAAAGGAAATAGCTGAGTACAGAGAGATCAGAGAATCCAAGATCGAAAGGCTCAAACAAAGGTGCCTGAAAGAGAGATAAATGTTAGAAAAAAAAAACCGATCTCTGGGAAATACAAGTCCATATACAAATCATCGCCATAAAGACACAGGCACATCCAACATATGTGTAACTTATGAAACTATCATGGTTGCTCAATATGCAAAAAGGCTCCATATCAAATCTAAAGGAGTCATGGCCACAAATGAACAAGGTGGATCCATGCTCAACAATTGATCATGGCCACAAAAATACAAGGTGGATCTATGTCTCAACAAAATGTCATATAAAGTGTGACAAGGTCTTGCGCAACCGGGCAATAGCAAAAAATGATGATGCTACAATCGGCCCAAGGTCTTCAATCCAAACTGCCCAAAAGGTACGAATCCTAACCATGAAAATAAAGGAGCTGAAGTTGAACATGGAGGAAACTGTTTGATTACCAGTCAATAATGAGAACAGTTAGCAAACGCGAGGGAAACCACCATTAAAGAAAATGGTCTCCAAGGTACTTAGTACATTATAACAAGTGTGAATACAAGGAATTGAAGTCGAACACTTGAAGAATCCATCAAGTATGAGACATTAAGGTATTCCCACTACCCAATAGCGAGGGAAATTGCCACTGATGACAACAATCCCCAAGGTACTATCATAAAACTCTAAATCTCATTCCCATAGCAAGATGTGTTGCAGTCGATAGGAAGAGATCCGTTGGAAGGAAGGAATTAAGGCATCCTTCATCATCCAACACAAGGTAATTCAAAGACTAATTAGATCTAGAATTGGTACTGAATTTCATGACAAGAAACGCTGAAGACATGATATAATGAACTGATACTAGGGAATGGCCGACACAAAAGTTCAAAGCAACTACAGAATGGCCAACAAAGGTTTAATCCTTGAACAGTGAGCACGACACAAGAAGGTACTTAGGCAGCTTTTGACACAAAAAGAACCGACGACCAAAATCTGCAATGTAGGAAACATTGACAGATTCCCCATATAATTGGAAAAGAAACCAATCGAAGGAGTAAGAAAACTTTGAATCGGGATAAGGCCAAAATACTAGGACCCAACTATTGATAGACTCAAAACTAGTGCTTTGTTCAAGGAAACAAGACTTTCTACCATCATGTAAAAAACATGTGAATGAACTTCCCTTCCCCTCTTTCTTGTAAAGGTTTAATGAGTCTAAGAAAGCAAACTCGGGACCATCTTCATTTTTTGCAAGCTCAAAGAAAACATAGAATAATTCTTGATAAAGCACTGATTCATGGATTTTACGAGCCCGAACTAGTACATGCTCAATGGTGTTTTCATAGTTTAGAGAGTCTGAAAACTCCAAAGAAGACTCCAGGGGGGTGCTTTTTCATCCAATTTAGTCTCCTGAGGCCAGAAAAGTATAAAACAAACCACAGAAGATCTCTCTTAACTTCCAAAGAAGAAAAGGTGAACCTTTTTCGTACTTAGTCAGGAAGGTCCGAAAAAGGTTAAATTACCACCTACCCAATGCTCCTTCAAAAGCAACATATAGCCTAAGTTTTACGAGTATGAAGGAAGGCAAGATCACTCAGAAATATCCATTTGATTACGAGGAATGGGGCTTACAACAATAAACTTGATGCTTTGTTCTTTAGTGTTTAACAAGAATGACAAAGACATAAAGTACACTTGAAATGTTTTTCATGTTTAGGTCCAGAGCACGAAAAAGAGAAAACTAAGCTCATACCAGGGGTTCCTTTTCCGTAAGTTTAGTCCCTCAGTTCCAGAAAAGTGATAAACCTATGCCTGAGAATACTCTTCTCAATTCCGAAGAAAAGAGAGTGTTCCTTTCTCGTATTATTCCACATGGTCCGAGAAAGTGATAACCTACCACCAATGTGGATGTCCATTCACATATTCTTAACGAGCCTAAACGGACAAGTTTACTCGGCAGTCAAGTCTATTTTGAGGAGTCAGACCTGGGCCTAAAGAAACTCAATATCTTTCTCGTGAAATTTTAACGAGTCTAGAAAATTCAACTCGTGGCCTCCTTACTATTTCTAACGAGCTCGAAGGAGAGCAGAAAGAATGCTCTAAATGCTAGGAGATGAGTGTCAAGGGCAAGCGAAACTAGTTCCAAGCACGAGGAACAAACCTATGCATAATGCAAGGAAAGTGAGTAAGATAATGACACTTGGGGAATGTCTCCTCAGGGTAAAAGGTGTCAAGTTGCAAAGGAAAAATAATACAAGGCTTAGAGACAATGAGAACAAATATGAGGGCTTATACAACGAGCTAAAGCGTGGAAGCCGACATCAGGCTCATAAGCGCGAGCAGGTCACATGCAAATACAGTTACATCTTGAACAACAAGACAAGGTCAGTAAATAGTTTTGAATCAAAATAAAAATCTTGTCTCCAAGAAACAATAGTATCAGGATCATATTCAGAAGAAAATTTTTGATACAGGTCACTTTGGTAGAAACACATGTGACTTTGCTATCTTTTACAAAAGGTAAAGTCAAGACAGAATCAACCGAAGAAGATTCTATAGTACCAAGGGTTGAGGGTTTATAATCTTCAAGATCAACCTAAGAAGAAGAGAAAATATGAACAAGGGAGATAGAGTCTGCAGGAACAAACTCAGTATCATAGGAGTTGAAAAATTCATGAGAAAAATCAAACTCATCAGGATCACTGACTTGCTGATCAAAGGGAGAGTCAAAAGACTCAACAAGACCAACATAAGAAGAAAGGTCAGGCTTACTAGGAAAATCAGGGTTAGACTTAGTCACAACTAAACCAACATCCAAAAGAAGGTCACACTGTATCAAATACTCTAGGAAGACTTCATCCCAAAGAAGGAGATCATCCGAGATAGGACACATGTCTAAACTTTCAAATGGATCAACAGAGTGGAGAGAAGGCTCCACATTCTGTATAGGATGACTCACCCGATCAACTAATAGGACCAAGTCGCGAGAAGGTAAGCATGAAAATAGAGGCTTCTTCTCAGTAGCAATTAAGTGCAAAGGACATGAGGCCACATAGATCACCTGTGGCAGGGTAGTGTCCATAGAAACACTGGGAATCGATAAAGGAAAGACCTAGTCTCTAGTTGGTTCAGGAGATAGATCAAGAAAATCCAACTGATCGATAGTGACAATTTCTTCACCATGATTAAAGTACATCACATGAAAGAATGTTGACACCATAGCTTGCATGGCATAGACATAATCACATCCAAGGAGCGTATTGAAGTCCAAGGGGTATTCTATCACCATGAAGTCAACTAAGACGGTCTTCCCACCCAAAGTAGTAGGTCTTTGAGCAAGAATTCCCAAGGCTATACAAGTTCTTCTATCAAACATAAATAACTTACTAGCAGTCGACACAAGGCTGGGAGATCCCATGCCTCACCAAGCATGAGCAGACAAGATACTAACTAAGGCTCCTTCATCAACAATACAACGCATAATCGTGTATTGATCACCTTTGACCTTTATTTGGAAAGTTGCATCAGAAGGAAGGCACGGCTCAACTAGGCTATCCCAATCAAAGGAAGCAATCCGAGAGCTTGGTGGGGGTTTATCTAAAGCGAGTTCAGTTCCCCCTTGTTCAGTAAGTTCTGAACTGGCAGTGAAGAAAATGTGACTAGCATACACTTCACTCTCCAAAGGAAGAGTGGGATCGATTGATACTGGAATCGATTCAACCGCTTCATGAAAGTCACTCTTCGAAGGGAGAGTGGGATTGACCAAAGATGATGTTGGTACAATCACATTAGGATCACTCTCTGAAAGAAGAGTGGGATCGACCAAAGATGAGATTGGTTCGACCACTTGATCAACCAAAGGTTGAGTAGGTTGTTGAGAAACTACAAGTTGTTCAGGAGAAGGAAAATCTTGAGTCTCGGACCACACTCTTCGCACCTCTGTGATAGTAGGGCACTGGTGAGTAAGATGATCTCCCTCACATATCTTACAAGGGAACTTAATTTTGCACTTCGAACGACCATATTTCTCAATGGTGTCAACATGACTAGCAGTGGTTGACTATTTTCTCTTAGCATGACCTATAGAGGCTGAGAGTTTTCCCCCAGCATGAACTACAGAGGCTGGGTGACTAGGTCCAACCTGAATGAGAGAGGTTGGTTGTTGAGAGACTTTAGGATATTCAAAAATAGGATGACCATGAAACCAAACTCTTCGCACCTCTGCGATAGAAGGGCATTTATAAGTAAGGTGGTCTCCCTCACAAAGCTTACAAGGAAACTTGGGATTTTGTTTTGAACGGTAAGTCTTTTCAATAGTGTCAACATGACTCACAGTGGATGACAGATTGTCTTCAGCATGAACCACAAAGGCTGAGAGACTGCCCCCAGCATGACTTGCAGAGGTTGAGAGACTGTGTCCAACATGACTTGCAGAGGTTGGATGGGGAGGTTGAACTTGAACATCGAGGGTTGAATAGGTGCCCTTAGCATGAATTGCAGAGGCTGAGTGACTGGATCTGACGTGACCTTGAAAGGTTGGAAGGATCCCACTAGCATGATCTACACAGGCTGGATGGTGAAGATCAACTTGACTTGCAGAGGTTGAGTGCTTAGATCCAACATGAATTGCAGAGGTTGGATAGGTGCCCCTAGCATGAACTACAGAGGCTAGGTGGTGAGGTTCAACTTGACTTATAGAGGTTGAACGGGTGATTCCTTGCTTTTGTGCCTTCTTCCTATTCCTCCTTCTCTTACTCCTTTTAGAATGCTAGTTACTAGTATCAATACTTTCACCGCATGAGGTAGAAGGAGGAGGAGAATCAACTATAGCTAAAGCGAAAGCAGTTTTTTGATGCCCTTGATATAAGGAGTTTACTTGGGAAGAATCAGGATCATTCAGGATAGTCGAAGTGGAAAACAACCACACCGGTAGCCCTAGGGTGAATCCAAGTAGATTCAAGGTGGCCATCAAGGGAACACCAACATTCCCTGTGAGAGGAATAGTACAAGGAGTTCCCAGCATGGGGATCTCTTGGTTGGTGTTTAAAGGGGTGTTAGCCATAGTTTCAAACAAGGAGACAAATTCTGAGGTTGACAGGAAACCAAAAGTACAAAGCACACACCTAAAGGTAGACTAAGTACAGAAAAACCACACAACACTCACTAAAAAATTCCTAAAGCCAAACAGAGAAACATGTATAAGATACGCTTTCCAAAAGAAAGTTGATAGATAGTTACTTGGTGTCCCTATAGATGTTCTTAGGCACAAGCAGAGGAACCACCCACCGCCCTCCCACACCTTCTACTGGGGTTACCTTCCAAGCTCGTCCAAGGTCAACCAGAAATAGCCTTTCGGTGTACCTATGTATGAACCCTATATGTCAAAGAGACTAAAGGCTACCTTAACTATATTGACAGTCTGGGGGGACAGTTGCAAGCCCGGTTCATATGCATGGGCAGGGTAGAAAAGCCCGAAACCCTCTCTAAGACAGAATCCCCAAATGTGCAAAAACCTTGGTCTATGCTTTGATAAGGAATCAGAGGGTTATCTCCTCAGTCCAAGTCTCCACGTGGCCTTGTGCTTAAATCCCATTTGAGAGGAGCTTCTTAGATACAATCAACATACAAAAGGGTTTGCCTAGTGATTGGCCAACTACGTCTGAAATTTTAACACTTGTGGAGAGTTGAAACTCCCTAATCCACAAGTCTAGCCTAAGCTAGTTGGTGTATGAACCTATAAAATAAAACTTACTAATAATTTTTAAATTATATCGTTTATTTTAAGGGCTATTTTTAGTCAGAGGGTAAATGGCATGAAATTTATGTGGTGTTTTGACTCAAAGTTGAAACAAAATGACTAAGCAAAGAGAAATGAAATGCAAAAAGAAAAAAAAACTATTCTTTTCTTCTTTTTCAAATAGAAACTTGAAAGCCACAAAAGAACAAATTCTTTTTATTTTTTATTTTAAAAAACAATGATATGCCATGCAATCTAGACTTAAAAACTAATCTACATGCATATAAAGAAAACATGTGTTTTTGTCTTTTTCTTTTATAAATGTAAAAGAAAAAATAGCCTATCAACTAATGTAAGCAAGTACTATAAGCAAAGCAAATAGACAACTACTCTACACCCCACAAACAAACCCTAGGTTTCCCTAAAGTTGGATATAACCTCTCCTGAAAGGAAGGCTCACAAAATTAAACAAGCCAAAAACTTTCAAATGAAGAGATTGAGCAATAAGACTGACATCAACAAAGGTCAAGAAGTCCCAAGTATCAATCTAAACCTACAAACAGAGGCTGCTCAGTATCTTGTCCAACAAGGTCAAGCCAAAGAAGGAGGTGGGGGGGAAGGCAGCAAAAACAAGTTCAAAGACTTGAAAGAGACTTACAAGATATACAAAGAGCACTTAATTGAGATAAAACAACCTTTCAAGAGTCATGCACATGCAGCGGACCCTTGAAGACCATACAAAAGCCCTCAAATAACCCAAAAACCCTAAAAAATGATGAAAGAACACAAATTTGGGTGCATACACGGGTTGCCTTAAGGCAGGTCACGTATGACACACGAGTTGCAGGTAGTGCAAATCACGTATACAACACAGACACGTGACTGTTTATCTTGAAAGTCGCGTATGGATGGCAAAAGGCACGAAAGGGATAAAAAACTGACCTAGGAAGGCAGGAAAGGTGTTCCAACAAACTCAAAAGGTGTTCCTAACTTGTAAGAAAGAACTGAAACTTTACAAAAGGATGAAAGAAAGACAAAGAAACCCCAAACATACAAGGTTCTCCCAACGGAGTTGCCAGTTCTATTGTAAAGGAAAGTATCCTATGGCTAGGGTTTAAGAGGCCATCAATGTACTCGGGTTGAAAGGTGGATGCAAATGGTTCTACAAGTAAATACAAATAAGATTCAGAGATTAGAATGCTTCATACCTTAGCCAAACGAAGGTTGATCCAAGATACCCTTTAATTCTCTTATTTCTCCTCTTGCTCCTCTCGCTCCAAGACACCTACAAAATGAATTATACCTTCCTCAAGCCAATATGACCACATATAAATTATTGATAATCAAATAAACATGAAATAATAATTTGATTAACATCAAAATATGATCATAAACAAAGATTCAGTCACACATTGAACAATGATTTGGGAAGAAGAAGGACATCACATCTTTATTCATCTTGAAAACAAGTACAAGTATACCTTCTCTTCAAGTTCAGCACCTCACGAAACCTTGATATGGTTCTGTTGCTTCTCTTCTCCAAGGAACTCAGCCTCCAAGCTCTGCAACACAAGGGGATGATCGCCAGGGTAAAGGTGTGGACAAAGAGAGTCCCAATTCCTCCAGCATAATGATGCAAAGATTCAAGTCCCCTCTCATGGACCTCCCTACCTCTATTTATATGGTTAATGAAGAGTTAGGGTCAAAGACAAAGTAGTTACAACTGAAGGAGTCAGTTGCATAACTACCCAAACTACTCAAAATTCAAAATTCGTATTTTTTTGACATTTTCAGGAGTTGTACGTGGGTTGCAGAGACAATAGTCGCGTACACGAGGAGTACACGTGGGTTGCAATGCAGAAAATTCACGTATTTAAGGTGTACGTGACTATTATATATAGCAACTTGCGTACCTATGCAGTTTTCCTTAAGGGAAAGTCATGTACACATCAAAAAATTATTTTTAGGGTATTTCTGGGAATTTTCAGACTTTGGTGTCTTTTGGAAAGTTTTAGCTAACAGAAATATATTTCCAATGGTGAAGCAATGAGGTCAAGCAGAGTTACAAAACTCAAGATATGGGTCTTCCGAGTTAGGTGTTTTTTCAGTGAGATATGGGTTGTCATAGAAGTGTCGGCATGCAATGAAAACATAGGAAAGTGGTCACAGGCAGAGATGTGTCATTTTGAGCTATAACAAACACTTTCTCTGGCACTAAGACCAAGTGGCCTTCATCATCTAATGGAGGAATTTCTTCAGAAACCACTACCTGTTGACCCACTACCTTTTTTAGACAAGAGACATGAAACACATTATGGATTTTGCTGCTTACTGGTAAATCCAACTCATAAGCTACTTCTCAAACTCTTCTGCTAATTTTGTAGGGACCTTAAAATATGGGTTGAAGTTTTGCTGCCCCATTCTTCCTCAAGGAAGATTGTCTATAAGGTTGTAGCCTTAAATACACTAAATCTCCCACCTAAAACACTCTGTCTATTCTATGCTTATCTGCAAAAATCTTCTGTTGATTCTGTGTCATCTGTAGACTGTCTTTCAATGACCTTAAAATGTCTTGGTTGTCGTGCAACCAATCTTTAGATTTTTGTGCCTTACAATCTCCAAATATTAAGTCTACAAAATTTGGAGCTTCATACCCATATAAAGCCATAAAGGGAGTCATTCTGATAGAAATATGAAATGTGGTCTTGTAGCAGAACTCACCCAAGTGGAGCCAAGTTGCCCAAGCTCCTTGCTGTCCCGTTACATAGTTATGGAGCTATCCCTCTAGCCATTGGTTCACCCTCTCTGTTTTCCCATCTGTTTGGGGGTGATAGCTTGTACTCATGTTTAGATTTGTCTCAACCAGACTAAACAATGTCTGCCAAAAGGCACTAGTAAAATTACTATCTCTGTCACTGATTATGACCTTGGGCAGCCCATGCAATCTGAAGATATACTTAAAGAATAGTGCAGCAACCTCACTAGCTGAAATGGTGGATACAATTGCAAAGAAATGTGCATACTTTGTAATCCTATCAACCACTACAAAAATACTGTCTTTCCCATGTGACTTTGGCAACCCCCTGATAAAGTCCATTGATACACTTTCCCATTTTTTATCCGAAATCGGGAGAGGATGGAGGAGTCCAGCAGGGTGTGAGTGCTCAACTTTGTTCTGCTGACATGCAGAGCATTCCTTCACATACATGAGTACATCATCTTTAAGACCTTTCCAAGTAAATATCTCCCTTACCTTACGGTAAGTCTTCAAAAAACCAAGGTTACCAGCCACTGGTGCATCATGCGCAACTCCTAATATTTTCCTTTTAGTGTAGATTTTGGCACTAAGAAAATTCTATTTTTGTAATAAATGAGGTTCTCATGGAATTTGTATTCTTCATTCTGGTTCACTCCATCCAACACATCACGTGCAAACTGATCTTTAGAGTATTCTATAGGCAGCTAGAACTTCCAATCCTTAGATATTTGCAGCAAAGAGAATGTGGCTGAACGGGAGAGTGCATCAGCCACAACATTCATTTTTCCCTTTTTATACTCAATGTCAAAATCAAAAGATTGAACTTTACTCACCCATTTTTTCTACTTTACATTGAGTTCCTTTTGGGTAAGGAAGTGTCTAAGACTGTTATGATCAATTTTCACAATGAACTTACCTCCTACAAGGTATTGCCTGAATTTGGCCAAGGAATGCATGATGGCCAGCATCTCCTTATCATATATAGAGTACAGCCTTTCATGTGGCTGCAATTTTCTTCTCTCAGAAGCAATAGGATTCCTATTTTGCATTAAGACAGCCCCAATTCCTACACTAGAGGCATCACACTCCAGCACAAAAGGTTTAGAAAAATCTGGTAAGGAAAGTACTGGACAACTGCTCATTACTTCTGTCATTTTCTAAAAATATTTTTTAGCCTCCTCACTCCAACTAAATGCACCCTTCTTAGTCAAATCTGTCAAGGGTGTAGTGTACCGGGAGTATCCTTTGACAAATCTGTGGTAGTAGTTACACAGGCCAATGAAACCTCTCAACTCAGTGAGGTTCCTTGGGTTGGCCCATTCCAATATGGCCTTTATTTTTTCTGGTTCTACCTTAACCCCTTCTTGACAGATCACATGGCCTAGATAAAATAGTTCTGTCATACCAAATTCACACTTGGAAATTTTGGCAAAAAATGACAGATCTGCAAGCATAGTAAGTACCTTATCCAAGTGTTGTAAATGCTCCTCCCATGTCATATTGTAGATCAGAATATCATCAAAAAAGCAAGGACATAGTTACATAGCTGTTTACTGAATACCTTATTCATGCATGACTGAAAATTTGTTGGTGCAAGTCAAGACAAATGGCATGACCAGAAATTCGAAGTGGCCAAAATGACAGCGGAAGGCTGTATTTTGAATGTCATCCTCCCTCATTCTGATTTGATGGTACCCTAATCGTAGATCTATTTTGGAGAAAAAATTTGCCCCATGCAGCTATCCATTAGCTCATCAATTTTGGGAATTAGGTACTTGTTCTTTATTGTCTTTTTATTCAAAGCTCGGCAATCTATACACATTCTGATGAGCTCATCCTTCTTCCTCACCAGAACCATTGAAGAAGCAAAGGGGATGGAACTTGGTCTGATGAGGCCCAACTCAAGGAGCTCCTTGATGACCTTCTCAATTTCATCCTTGAGTCTCTTTTTATGCTTATAGGGGTGTATTTTGATTGGAAGTGTACCATCTTCCAACTCAATCCTGTGTTCAATGCCATGGTTTCGTGGCCTGCCATGTGGAAGGTCTTCAAAAACCCTCTTATGCTTCTGCAACAATTTTTTTATGTCTTTGGGATGGGAGGAAACTTTGGTAGTTGTTCCCTCAGTGGTGATTTGGCATTCAACATCCCACTCAATGTCACCATGCCTCATAACAGATCTCATACTTTTTGCAGAAATTACTTGGCTGAGATAAGTATTCATACCTTTCAATACCACTGATTTTCCTTCAGCATCCTTGAAACTTATTTGTGGTATCTAGTAATTTATAGAGTTCTCTCCAATAGAGTACAACCTTTGCACTCCCAACACCATGTTGGTTTCTACCACATTTACAAGATAAAAGTTGCCTTTCACAATATAGTCACCTATGTTTGCATACAGATCTAGGATCCATCGATTACACTCCATGTTATGGTTACCAGGAATGACCACAGTGAATCCTTCAAAGGGATCCATAGGTAATTTTATCCTCCCCATCATGGTTGAATCAATGAAATTATGTGTGGCACCCCCATCAACAAGAACTATAATTTTATTCCCTTGTAGAACTCCCTTCAGCCTTAAAGTGTGGAACCTAGGCACTCCACTGAGCACAGCAATTTTGCTGTTGTTTAAATGAGGTTGCTCCTCTTATTCAGCTATTTCATACTCTCCATCCCCCAACTCAGCTTCTTCTACCTCCTCTTCATCAATTTCAGAAAATAATTCAATATAATGGGCTTTTCCTTTCACACATTTGTGACCGAGAGCCCATGGTTCTTGGTAGGAAAAACACAGTTTCTTCCTCCTCAATTCATCCCGATGCTTATAGGAATAGTATCTATTTCCAGAGGTAGGAAAGTTTCTTACAGGAGGTTGTTGGTTCTAAAATTTATGTGGTAGGAAATTTCTGGGAGGATAATTGGTTCTCGGGATTGTATCTTTCAAGTCTCTAGTCCTACTCGCAGCTTCCTACAAAGTGGTAGGTCGGTAGGCCTTCACCAACCCCTTCAATGGTTCAGGCAGTCCTTCTGTAAACAAAAGGATCAGCCTTGATTCTGATATGTCAGTGACCATTACAGCCACCTTTTCGAACTCTGACTCTCTGAGATGTATGCTTTTAGAGTTCCAACCTATATTATTTGTGCCAGATCCCGGAAAGAGATGTCAGGATCCCTTCTGTCAAATCTTTCTATTAATTTTTTGGTGAATTCCTCGTAGGTGACTACTTGGTCATGGACTAATGTTTTCATGCCATGAAACCACCAGTCAATGGCCTCCCCATCAAGATGTATGGATAACAACTTAATGGAATCCATTTTTTCCATAGGATTCAACTGGAAATATGTATCCATTTTCTGAATCCAGGAGTTGATCGAGCAATTTGAAGTGCCATCAAAATATGGCAAGGTGATTTTCCCAATGTCATTCTTTAATTCATAATTCTGATATGAATGCCTTGCAACCCCTCTTGTCTTCCCTCTAAATTGAGTCTCACAAAAATCTCAGAATGGCAGAGCCCTTCTACATTCCTCACTCAAATATTGGTAGACAGAAAAATTTTCTTCCCATGTAGCAATGGTTTCAACCTGGGCTTCAGGATCTTCTTTAGGGGTTTCTACAAATTTTGGCATGGTAGGTCTTGGCTGCAATTTTGGTTCCTCTCTAAATTCAAGTGTCCTATTGTGAGGCCAAGTCTTGGAAAAAACAATCCCCCTCATGACCTTTCTTTCTTCATATTGGGAGCCAATACTGCTCCCTTCCCCATCTTTCACTCCCAACTATTTAGCCAAGAATTATCTGGTCTCTTGACCAGACTGTATGATGTTTGTGGAGATGTCTTGTTCTTAACAAAATTCTGAAATTCATATTTACATCCCTTTCTTCATGGAACCTCCCATCCACATATTCTACTTCCTCCTCTCGAAGAATCTTTCTTTTCGCGTCTGAATTGTATTTTGGGACCATTGTGTAATATCAAGAGCAGGTATGGAGGACCATGCTATGATACCATTGTAATTTCCTAAGTCTGGTGTAGAGACCTGAACACTTTAATTCTGTTTTTTTTCTTAAATAATTTTGAAATTTAATGGGTTCACACAGAGCCTTCTCAGATTGGAAAAAACAAGGGTTTATTTTGGGAGATTTTGAAGAGGAAAAGAGTGATCAGTGGGAAGAAAAAATAAGAGATGTTAGACATTGAATTTCCTCTCCCATAACACATTTAGATCTAGTTCTATTTAGGTTTCAGAAACCGTGTGGCGGAAACCTACTACCACGCTTTTGGGCAGCCAAACCGTGCAACTAAGGAGAGTAGTTCTGCATGTTTCAACGAGAGGCTTAGGAAACTTACAGAGGTTTGTTACAGCGTTAATTTAATATATAAAAATTTATTTAGATATTTTTCTGAGGTTCTGGAAAGTTTGAGGTGTTTTGGGTGAATTTGGGGATTTCTGGCAATTTTGGTCAAGAGAAACCCTGCGCAGAGGAGGATGCAAAAGGGTAGTGCAACCCAAACCAAAAAGGGATATAGAGATTGGCCTGGGAAGGTAGGACTGTTACTTACCTACAAGAACTAACAGAGCTCAGTTTGAGTTTACAGATCCTATTTTGCATCAATTTCAGTAAAACTAGTAATCTAGCTAGGGCCTTAAAAAACTATTAAATCAGTTTAAATCCAATTCTGTGAAACATGAGATTTATAATAGAGATAAATATGATCTCTCTAAACATTAATACTTATTTCAATCCCTTCCCCATCATGAAATATTGATTTCAATACTTATATTCACTCAATCCCCCCATACACTGATAAAATAGGATCTTTTTATGAAACTGAGATAATATTCTTGACGGTATGAGAAATATTGACCTGATAAATGTAATTTTCAGAAGATATTGACACTACAGAATAGAAATAACATTATTTACTGACCATTACAAAGAGGCTTCTAAAATTAAGGGGCAGGAGGCCCAAATCATGACTAGCAAGGGGCTGTGAGCATACGTGAAGCAAGGGATTCACTGGAGCTCGACCTAAACTTGATGGAGGCTGTAATATACTTCTGGAATAAGCTTCACTAGCTGACATTAGCACTCCATAGAACTGCAATAGATAGAAAGTGAGATGGAAAAGAAGGGAGGAGGGGTTTGGGGATCATCATCCAATGGTCTAAGGCACAACACTCAGAGAGTACGCTCACATGGCATAACCACAATATCAAATCATCCAAACTGAGTCAATGAGGTCAAATTCACCTTTAATAGAGTGTTGAGTGACCTTATTAGCAAGTGGGGATCCAAGGTGACTTGTGAGAGCAAGTCAACCCTCAATGAAGCGAATAATTATTCGCTTACACAAATAATATTACCAAAAGACTTGGAATATTAAATAAGCCATAATAATATATAAATTGATGATAGAATAGATATGATGATAGATTACAAAGTGAGTGACATATATATATTAATCGTAAAGGCAATTTGGATACTATCCATGAAAGGATGCGTCATTTTAGAATTGTTTACTAATAACTATTTATTAATTAATAATTATTAATTATTAATTATTAATATCAATATGTATTAATATTAATAATTAATATTGATATTTAATAGTTATAATTAATTATATAATAGTTATTTAGTGATTATTTATATTATATATATTTTTGTTCATTACATTACCTCTCCCTTAGAATTGCTTTATCCTCAAAGCACAATTATGGAAGACTTTATCCCTTGTTCTAGCTCGTAACGCTTTCTCATGGCATTGTGTGTTGGTAGTTGCAACATTTGACGAAATAAAACGATACTTTCTTTTAAACCTTTTGTGTAAATGTTGCGTTAGTTGTGAATTCATCCATCCGAGATATACCCTTAACAGAATTATTTGCGGATCGATTGTTGAGAGTTGTCGATTTTGTCTTTGCTCTTTGTAGGAATAATACTGGTAATTTTCCTTTTGATTTTTTCATCTATCATAATGACTCTTGTGATTCATATTGCGATAAGGAACTCGAATTGCCTGTGAAGTGTTTACTAGAACTTCAACTTTTGGTGCTTCTAACGATTTTTGTAATTGTTTTTTGGAAGCATTTTCTGTTGATGTTTGTAGCGATGTGATAATAAGATTGTTCTTTTGAACTTTGATGCGATTTGCATTGCTTCCCTTTTCTGATGTTTGAATTTGAGCCTTTGAGACTTGGAATATTAAATAAGCCATAATAATATATAAATTGATGATAGAATAGATATGATGATAGATTACAAAGTGAGAGCCATATCTATATTAATCGTAAAGGCACTTTGGATACTATCCATGAAAGGATGCGTCATTTTAGAATTCTTTACTAATAACTATTTATTAATTATCAATATCAATATGTATTAATATTAATAATTAATATTGATATTTAATAGTTATTATTAATTATATAATAGTTATTGAGTGATGATTTATTATATATATTTTTGTTCATTACACTCAACAAACCCTAACCCTAGCCACATAGGCGCCTCCTTTGGATAATTTAGTAAGTAGGACCATGTGGAATTGTTTCAAAGTTCAAATCCTCCTTCATAATTAGAAATTGTGCCCTCTCTTAGTCAAAAGTTGCTTCTTTTGAGTTATGACACCTTTTTTGCTTTTCCAGACTCATAAGGAAACTGTTCTTCCTTTGAAAACTTTCTTGCTTTTCTCTTACTGCTTTTCTGAGCTCCATAAGAGGCAACTGCGCCCTCCTTTGAAAAGCTTTTCTACTTTATCCTTGACTGCTTTTTTTTTTTTTTTTGCTTTTAGGTTCTTTCCTCATTTCCTATGACAGCTTTTGTCATAGTGTTTCCTCTTTCCTTCCTTGGCTAGTAGACTTGCCCAATGCGCCCCACCTGACTAGGAAACTTATTTACACCTCATTAATTAGCATAAATAATTAAAATGGAAAATAAAACTTAGAGACATGCCTTAATTAATTATTACAAAATTTCCCTAAGGAGCATGATTAATGTCAAATTGAGCCCTCTTAGGAGTCCAGTATGGCCAACATTTTAATGGCCATTTTGAGGGGATATGACAGGAAGAGATTTCAAGCGATGAGGATTACCATGCAGCAACAACAACTATACCACCACCATTGTCTACCTTGTTTTGAGATACACCATATTTTTCTAGAGGTTCAGCTTCACGACCTGCATTTACGTCAGTGAAGGGGGCATTGTGTAGGACCAAGCCTTGGGTGTGGCTCAGCATTGGTGGCTACTAGAGATGATAATTCCACTCCCATTTTTCATAGAGCACGGGAAAATAAAATAGAAATTTCCTGTGGCAAGAGGAAACATCCGTAAAATCTACTTTTATTGTCTTTTCTTGTTTACACTACTTTCAAGTTTCTGCACTATTGACTCTTTTATATCTATTATGGTATATTTTGTAAATATTAATGATTACATGGCAATTCCAATTTGAATTTTTAACTTGAACCTACCTTTCAAGTTCACTATTTGCAAGTTTGCATGATTGAGTCATTAACAGTTGACTGCATAAAAGCATATTATAACTCTTTGGAAATAAATATGATGCTTCATGAATTGTTTCAACCTTACACTTTTGTTTCATGGTTGATGTTCTGTGTTATAGACTATAGTTTGGATACAAGTACTAGTGATGAAAAAATGTTATTTAATGAAAAATTTAAGCTTTAAGGTTGATCTTTTGGAATCATAGACACTAGACCTATGGTTGAGGAATTCACTAGTGATGACAAAATGTTATTTAACGAAAAAATGAAGCTTTAAGGTTGATGTTATGGAATCATAGACACCAGACCCATGGTTGAGGAATTCACTACTAGATAATTGATGAATAATGTTATATATTATTATGGTTTATTTCATGTTTTTATATTTTCCATAATTAATTCAACATTCTACATGCATTTGTTAGCATATATGCATCAAAATGTATAATATATATATTATATAAAAACTGTTCTTTCTTGCTTCCAAGTAACATAGAGTGGAATGATAAGATTCCATTTTTAAGTTACCAATTTTAAAAACATATAATTAACGTAACTTAACCTAATAACAATTTGACACTTAGACTACTTAATTAAGAACAACTCATTCTTCCAATTGTTTTGTTTTATTTCTTGCTTCCAAGTAACATAGAGTGGAATGATAAGATTCCATTTTTAAGTTACCTATTTTTAAAACATATAATTAACGTAACTTAACTTAATAACAATTTGATACTCAGACTACTTAATATTTTTTTTAACAAAAACTAAAAAAAGGATTTTATAAACAGGCTGTGCACAGCCATTCATTACAGAACAAAAGTAAGGAAAGATAATCCTGCAGATCAAAAAGGAAGCACCGTGGGCTTAACCTAAGAGTTTTCCAAAAAAATACATACAAATTAGTTCTTCCATAATAACTAACGTCCCGGGCAGTATATACCCTTATATATTGCTTACATAAAAAGAGACAGAAAAACATGTATCCATAATAAAAAGAAACAGGTTGCTGGTTGCCTTTGAAGTGTTTTGGCTGCACAACTGATTCTTCCTCCATTGGATGCTCCACTTCAACAGTTGCACCATTGACCCTACTGCCCTGATTCATGGTGATGAAATGCTCTAGATCTTCCTGGATCCTATCCACTTTACCCATCAACTCTCGCAGGATACTTTCATTGTCATCAATCCGGGAATCATGGTTACTGATTTGTAATGAATTGTAACTCACTGTTTTTCCCATACTTTTGATTTCTTGGGCTATTTCCTTGTTATCCATGACTCCTATAGCTACCATCTCATACAAACGCCGCAAATTTTTCTTAATATCCAGAATGCCTGCATTATCCCCAGCTTGAGCCATTCTGCCAGAATCTGCAGTGATCTCTATGCAAGCGAACTGACTGTATAATGGGCCAACAACAAGAGTGTTGTTTGATATTTCAAGCAAGGGAAAGCTAATGAAATGACTCAGCACTAAAATTTCTTGTTGAAGCACCGAACCCCCCTGTCTGTCAAAGCAAACCAACGTTCCCACAGCGCCTTCCTGTCCCCCGGAGCATAGGCAACCCAAGACGCTACCCAAGTGAGAGGATTTTATGCCAAAACCAGTGCCTATAAACCAAGACGTGGAGGAGAGATTACAATGGCAATTGGAGAAGGCTGCGAGAGCAAGCCTCTCCTTCACAAAGGAACGAGTGAGAGGGAGAGCTTGCCAAGGGAGGCCCTGCAGCCTCCCTCCTTCAATGCCAGTCACCACATTCAGGAGAATTCGCAGCGTTTCAGAAGAACCAGAGAAATCCGGAGCCGAGAAAGAATACATGGCACTGCAAGGGAGCGACATAAGGAGAAGGCCGGAGTTAGAGCAAGCATGCGAGGGGGGATAACAATAAGCCATCATCCTGAATGTTTTAATGCTTGGAGATATCGAGGTGACAAGAGGACAGATGATAGTCCACACTGCTAGGGGATAAGTGCTGAGAGGACAGGGGGTTAAATGCTTGGAGCCGCTGAGAATGGAGTGGAGGCCAGCTACGAAGGGGAGAGGCAGTCCGGGGGAAGGAAATAATGAGGGGGGGGGGTAAGGAATAGGAGAAGGGGGAAGGGAAAAGGAAGAAGGTGGAAAAGAAAGAAGGGATAAGGGAAAGATGACGAGCGGGGAGGGGTGGAGATGAAAGAGGGACGAGAAAGAGGGGGGATTGAAGAATTTTTATTGACTTGGAGGAGGGATAAGTTCTTCATTGAAAAATTTCGAGTAGTGATTGGTCGGATGGGAGGCTTCCAACACCGCATTAAGGAATGGGTTTGAGGATGGGTTGGGCTCCATCCTGACTGTAATGACCTTGTGGGAGGGAGGCTCCCACATTAGCCATACTGTCTGCTGCTGAGTTATTTTGCCGAAGAATGTGATAAGTCTCATAGGAGTTGGACATGAGAATCTTCTCTTTTCCATGTAGCCGACGGCATTTGATAGCTCCTGTAGGATATCCATTGACCAGTTTGTAGATGACATGCCTTGAGTCTCCAAATATCAAAACCTTGCAAAGCTTCTTATTGTTTAAGAGGTGAAGACCCTGGATGAGGGCCAGTCACTCAGCTTCGTTATTGGTTCTTCTACCTAGCCCCCAAGCAAAGGTTTGTTCTACATATCCTTCGGGATTCAAGAGAATCCCCCCCGCACCTGCCACCCCTAGCAAGACATGGGACACGGTTAAACCTGGGTGGGATTGATCTTGTGACCTCTAATTTAAAAACAACTTCATTACAACGAACCACCAATGAGCCACACTCGTGCGGGCTTTAAATAATAATCTATTTTTAAGGTCACCGCCAAGCGAGACACCAAATTGGTGTATGAGACCCCCTTGTTTGTGGGACAAGGGACCCCCCTCTGCACAGCGATTTAACTGCTAAAGTTTACAGAGGTGTACATACACTATACACTCATACTACTTAATTAAGAACAACTCATTCTTCCAATTGTTTTGAATATGCTTTGGTAAGATTGTTGGAAAGTATTTGATAAATTTCTTGACTTGTTGAGTGTTTTAAATTAAGGTTTGTGAGGTGTATATTGATTTAAATTGAGGTTTGTGAGGTGTATATTGATACTCGTCCTCGGTCACTTTAAAAAAAATAAAAAAATTCTGTTAGTTATATTAAATCAAGAAAAAAATACAATTATCTTTAATTACTTTAGGATGATGAAGGTTTGGTAAGTATAGCCTTTTGTAATATTTTTAAAACCAAAAAAGATAATTGTGAATATGAACAAGATAGATATAGCGAAAGTTATATTCTTATTTAACTATTTTAAAATTAAGTTTTATATAATATAAGACTTAAAATGGTTTTGATAAAAGAATATTAAAATGTCTTAGACTAATTAAATCAATTCAATAAATAAACTTTTAAGTTGCAAGTTTTTTATTTAAAAAAAATATTGAAAATTATTTTAAACATAAAAATAAAATATAAGTAAACTTAAAAATTATTATATCAATATAAAAGATTTTATATCCATATTTTAAAATATTAAAAATTATGAAATTGCCCGTTAAATATTATTATTTAAAAATCTTAAAATTTGCACAATTGAAAACTATAAAAAAATAGTATTAAGTAAGTAAACCTAATAAGTTCAACATATTTATTTTTGAAAAAATTAATATAAATTACAATCTAAATAGATGTGTCTTTGTTGACTTATATAATTGTTTTTTCAATTTATTCAATATAATTAATATATAAACTATTTTTAAAATAATAAATTATTTAGAAAATCACAAATCCCACGCACAATTAATGTATCATAATTATAAATATTTATAAAACAACTTCCAAATAATAATACATAATCCAAAACTCGTATTATTTTTTTTTAAAGATAAGTTATTAAAAAATTAATTGAAAAAACATTATACTATAATTGTGTTTGTTAATATTTTATGTTTAAATATTAATTTGAAAAACTATATTAAATTTAAAAAAATGAAAAACTAGAGGATTTTCACTATTCAGAAAAACATAAAATATAAAAAATTCATGTTTTGCTTTTAAAAATTAGTATAAAGATTGCATAGAAAAAATTAATAATAAGATGATTTTTCTAGCAATCTTAATGATACATTTATCTTTTTAGAATTTTAGAATTTTAGAATTTTATTTCCTCTTCAAATTGAAACTAATGTTTTTAGCAAAAACCTTGCTCATCTTGATGAAAACATTATTTTTGGGAATTTTAGAATTTTATTGGCTTTGAATTCGAAACCAATGCTTCTAGCAAAAGCCTTGCTCATCTTCATGGAAGAAGATGAATCTAGAATTTTAGAAAAAACCATTTTAAAACTATGTTAAGATGCAAAGAGATGGAATAAATTTAGCGAGTAGTGTGAAAAAATGTTAGCATTAATTTTAGGTTAAGAAAATCAAGGTGGTATGTTTAAATTAGTAATGAAAAGAAAAAATATAAATATAAATATTTAAAATAAGGTTAAAAAGGGAAAAGATTAAATTAAATTAAAATGTGGAAATTAAGGTTCATAAAAAGGTAAACGTTTATAAAAGTTTAAATTTTTTTTTTAAATAAGTTTTATTTTATTTTTTTAATAATAAATAAATAGATTGTTGATATATTAAAAGAAAAAAAGGGGTAGGAAATTAAATGATAATAAAAGTAAGGATAAAGAGAAACCACTTAGTAAATACTTTTGTAATAATAAAATAACACAAAGAAGAAAGTTATGATAATAAAAGTAAGGATAAAGAGAAACTGGCTAGTAAATACTTTTGTAATAATAAAATAATAAAAAGAAGAAAGTTTTTCAATTTCATCAGCGAGAAAATTAATAATATTAAATTATTAATCAATAATTTAACGGTTTATAGACTAATAAATATGATTAAAATTAATGTGTTAACTATTTATATTGAATATGGTTAATATGTAATTAATTACTTACATTAATATTTATATGTTAAATGTGATTAGGTGTTTTTATTGCCAAAGCTCTTCAATAAAGACAAAATATACCATAGTCGATTTCATTGAATTCCATGCTTCCACTTGGAAAAATGCAGAGCTGATTTTATTACATTTCTTGTGGAGTTCTATGTCGAAAATATATATAATAAATGTTTCTTAGCCTAAAAGCATTGTCGTCACTATGAGTTGACATCACAACAAGGCCATCCGCGTAGGCTTTGAGATCTCATCTTAGTCATCCACTTGTATGGTTTTACAGTTAGGGTTTGCAAAGAGTTTAATGTGTCATTAGAGGAATTTTGGGGTCTAAAATGGGCCTCCTAAGGAAAATAATAAAATAATAGTTAAAATAATAAAATAATGGTTAAAATAATAAAATAA